>CADDIJ020002244.1:0-111220 GCA_902809745.2 Tetradesmus lagerheimii | reverse complement strand
ATTGCTGATACTCAAGTGCACCAACCTGCGCTGGAGCAGCTGCTGCCAGGGATGCGCCCACCCAAAAGTTCCCAGCCACTCACCACCGTGAACTCCAGGATGCGCAGGAAGTTCACGCTCAGCTCAAACATGAGCCCCGTGCGGCGGTACTGGTTCTGCGCCTCCAGGATGCTGCGGCGGCCGCGCAGGTTGTGCAGGTCGTCCACGCTCACGCTGAACTCAGTCAGCGTCCAGTTGAGCGTGTTGAACAGCTTGTTCAGGAAGCCGCGCACACGTGCTGCTGCTGCTTCTGCTGCTTCCGCTGCTGGGCTTGCTGCTGCTGTTGTGTCTGTTGCTGGCGCTGTGGAGCCCTCTTCCAACAAGCCAAGCAGCAGCCACTGCAAGCTGCCGTGCGGCGGCTGGACGCCAAAGGCAGCATGCCCAAAGCCACAGTCCTTGATGACTCTGCAGCAGCAGCAGCAGCGGCAGCAGCAGGCACAGCGCCATGAAACTCTGCCAAATACACAAGCCATCTTATGCAAAGTAGCAGAGCACCCCCTTGTACTAAGCATACACAACCTCCAGAGCACATGCCAGTGCCACTTCTATAGTACTTACTTGAGCAGCACGCCACTGGCTGGGTGCCACAGCCTGCTGTCAAATGTGACCAGCAGCGCAGCCAGCAGCTGGTGCACATGGCCAGGCTGCGCCTCCAGCACTGACCGCCACCCGGGGTGGTCCAGCAGCAGGCCAACCACCTGCGGCGGCGACAGCAGCAGCAGCAGCAGCAGCAGCAACACAGAGTGATTGCAAAGCACCTGCGGCATACCTGCGTGACCTGACACCCGCTGGCGCTGTTCGGTGGCTCCATGCATGGCACATCTGTAGACAGCTGTCAAGGCTTTTGTGATGACATGGTGATGATGCTTCCCACGCAGCAAGCAGCAAGACCACTGCATCAGCGCTGCAGCCACCATCGCTGGGACCGTGCCGCACCTGCAGCAGGCTCTCCTGCACGTCTGGGTTGGCGATGCGCGCGTCGTTGAGGCAGCCGCACAGCCAAGTCACGTACGCACGCGCGCCGGCAGGCTGCACACAAGGGCCAGGAGCAATGCAGACAGAGCACATGGTCAGCATGCCAAACACACAAGCTCACGCCAAATGAAGGCAATTGAAGATGGCAAGAAACTTTGCAAGAGACATACTACCAGCGTATCTCCTCTACGACAAACTCGTTTAGACGAATCACACCATCAAAGACATGCCAAGCTGATGCTGCGATGTGCCTGCAGGGCAGCTCTGTGTGCACCTGTGCTTGGCTGCCCGCGCCTGGCTGCTGCTCATCCAGCCGCCGCAGCGCGGTGAGGTAGTCCACCACCACCTCCACATACACCACAGGCACGTAGCGCAGCAGGTTGCTCAGGTGAGACTGATCATCCTCATCGCCGCTGCTTGTACTGCTGCCAGCAGCCGCTGCTGCTGCTGCGCTGGCGCTGTCAGCAGCGCTACTGCTGTCAGCAGCTAGCTGGTGCGCTGCTGCACCTCCTGCTGCTGCTGGTGGTGTGGCCGGCTGCGGCACTGCTGGTATGTCTGCTATGTTGGTGAGCAGCATGGCCAGGTAGCGGCTGAGCGTGCTGAGTGCCTGCTGCTTGGCTGGGCTGAAGAACGCGGCGCACAGCAGCGTGAGCAGCCGCACGTCGCGCGTGAGCTCCTCGCGGTACACCTTGCGCGTGCCCAGCAGCCACGAAGAGGACTGCATACGGCAGGAAGCGGTTATACAGCACAGGCCAGGCGTAACGTCAATGGGTTACTGAATGCAATTCGTTAGCGTACTTCAGAGCTCCGCAGGTTGCATCGCTACCTTTCACACGACAACACAGGATGCGTTGCAATTGCAATTAGTCCTAAAGATACTCCTCACCCTCTGCTACAGCCTGTGGAAGGGCACTATCTGAGTGTATTGTGCAGATAGTGGCACTTTCTGCATTGCGCAGCCAGGCTATGGCATGGCAGCGACTGAAAGTGGATGTGACAGCTGACAGCTGCTCCCGCCCTGGAAGGCAGAGTCAAGTTTTGCACTTGGGCGACTTGGGAGTGGATCATACCGATGGTTAACCAATCGATAACCTTTTGTTTGACCTCTTGGTCTGTTTTGGTGACCGAAAGGGGCATGTATGTGTTGTCATTGGCTAGAAACTTGCTCCAGCAGTGCAAAATCTGCCTGTGAGTGCTAAGCAGATGGGTCTGTCACTGCTAATCTCCAATGAAAAAGTTAGATATTACCTAAAAACTTCTATTGGAGCTTGATTGAAGCCCTGTACTCATCCACAGCTATACTACTGCCCAGCGGTTGTATGAGTGTGTACTGTTCAAACATCAACTCTTTATTACAATTGTGCGTGCCGCCAGCAGTACATCACCATAGTGGTGGCCATCACCACTGCTGCCATCACCGCCGCTGCCATAGCTGCCGGAAGACGAGTCACCCATACTGATCAACATGCAACAGCACATGTCACATTCACTATACTGTACTGCACATGTGAAAAAGCAGCCAGCAAGTTGCATCCAGGGGTGCACAACTATAAGTTGTGAATTGCAGCACCGTACGGTGCGTCACGAACGCAACTTGTGTCACCCTGCCACTGCACAACAAGACAAACCATGGTGCACGCTCGCTCCTGCCTTCTGTCTCAAACAAACATGTACACACATAAGGAGCTGTACAAACGCTGACTCCCAAAAGTATGTCTTAGCGGGCACGATTATCCCGCTCACTCAAAGGCACCTCTCATGGCCACTTCAGCTTCTCTCACCCACTGCAAAGGCTGCGCATTCTGCCGGTGCACAACATGATTGCCAGCAGATCCCTCACTGCAGTACTGCACAACCTTTGTCAGTGTTGTTGCCGGCACATACTGCAGTGCATTGCACTCCACACTGTTGGCATATGATGAGCAGCTCCTGAGGACCATAGCTGTTGACACAAGGCACTGCCATGTAACCCAGCATTCGCAGCGCATGCTTGCTGCACAAGACGCTGCACTGCCTGCATGTAAACAGCTGTGTCAGCTACATTACGCAAGAAACCACTGGGCAGACAACTGCCTTTGCACCATTGACCACACTGTGAAACCTTTGCTCCATTGCTGCCCATCCCCTGTGCTGCAAAGCAAAGTATGCCGCCGCTTGCTGCCAGCGCAAAATGTACACCTCTTCAAGACCACGTCACACGCTACACCTGCAAGACCACTAGCAGCACGTCACACATACGTACTCCAAACACACCAGCTACTGTTCCACAGACGCTGCTCAGAATAAGCGGCATAAGAAACCACGATACTGCCAAGCACTACCAGCCGCAAACACAACAGGACTGTTCGGCACACTACACAACAGTTTGCACCTCACTCCGCATCTCAACCTCCTTGCAGTTGGGCCTGCAATACATCAGGCCTTGCTGCCCTGGCCAAAACGAAAACACTACATAACAAAGTAACATGTTACTAACAAGGCATAACACTCCGCTCACTGCTTAGCCTCCAGTACATCGCTTGCAGCTGCCTTCTCCTCTGCTACCTCCCCCTCATCTTCTGCACTGCTGGCAGCAGCAGCACGCAGCCCTGCAAACCCTGAAGGCATGCCTGCTGCTGCTGGTGTTGCTGTTGCTGCTGCTGCACTGCTGCTGCTGCTGCCGCCTGGCATCTTTGGCATGCTTGGCATGCTTGGCATCTTGGGTGCCTTGGGTAGGCTTGGTGGCTTGAAGGAGCTGACTTTCTTAGCCACACCACCCAGAGTACCTACGTACAAAGGCAGCAAGCAGCAAGTCAGGAGACCATAAGACCATAAGCGCAACTGGTGACGCACACAAGCTAAAGGCTGCTTGCCGGTGACTTGCTCGGCAGTGCCACACCACCAGCGTGCCTGCAAACATTTCACAGCAAACAGAAGCATGTCAGCGCACAATGGGGCTGTATCGATCTGCCGTGCACCAGCCGATCAGCTTGAAGGAGCTGTCCTTCTTCGCCACACAACCCAGCGTACCTACAAACATAACAAGCAGACAGTCAGGAGAGCATAAGTGACTTGCTCGCCAGTGACTTGCTCGGCAGTGCCTGCAGCCGTATGAGCTTCAAGGAGCTGACCTTCTTAGCCACACCACCCAGCGTACCTGCAGATATTTCACACCATACAGAAGCACGTCAGCACACAATGGGGCTGTATCAATCTTGCCGTGCACAAGCAGCCATCTTACGTGAGCTGCATGAAGCACACCACAGCCATGGCTTCCAAACCAACTGGCATAACGTCGAATTCTCACCACACCACCCAGCGTGCCTACGGATACACGATATGAAGCACGTCAGCGCACAACGGGGCTGTAACAATGTGCCGCTCTCATGCAGCCCACACAGCCAGAGCCTGCCGCAGTGCTGGACTCACCATGCGTCGCAGCCCAACACACCACGCTTGCTGCTCATACCAGCACGATGAACTATGAGCAGCTTCTCAGAAAGGCCGCAGATCGTACCCACCTGTGATGATGTTGGATGCCTCCATAGGGGTGTCGTAGCTGAGCAGCTTGTTGGCCACAGTGAGCATCACTCCCAGCACGCCATGCCAGGCACTCGTGCAACTTCAAGCCGCACCCAAACTTCCGTGCACTCTAATTCAGCCCACCCACATAGAGCCCGCCACACGAGCTGTACTTCCACCATGCATTGCAGCCCAACACACCACGCTTTCATTAGGTGTGCTGTGCTGTGCTGTGCTGTGCATTTTGAAGGCATGCCTGCTGCTGCTGTTGTGCTGTGCTGTGCATTTTTGGATTGACCAGCAATCAGAACCTACCTGTGATGTCGTCAAACGCATCCTTGGGGCTGTCGTAGCTGAGCAGCTTGTTGGCCACCGTCAGCATCACTCCAAGCACATGAGGTGTGCTGTGCTGTGCTGTGCATTTTGAAGGCATGCCTGCTGCTGCTGTTGTGCTGTGCTGTTCATTTAGATCGACCAGAGATCAGAACCCACCTGTGATGTCGTCGAATGCGTCTTTGGGGCTGTCGTAGCTGAGCAGCTTGTTGGCCACCGTCAGCATCACTCCCAGCACGCCAACAAACTTGAGCGTGGTGTGGTAGTTGAGCGCAGCGTACATCAGCAGCGCACCACCACCCAGCAGCGGCAGGCCAACCTGCACATAGAGCATGACATGAGGATGCAGATGAGCCCATGAGAGTGCAGGAAAGCCCGGTTTTGCAGCGCATGCACGTATGTTGTTGAGCGCAGCGTACGTCAGCAGCGCACCACCACCCAGCAGCGGCAGGGCCACCTGCAACAACCACAACGTCATGTTATGAGTGCAGCTCAACTGGCAGCATGGTTCTAGACACGAGAGCGCAGGTAAGGTCAAGAGTTGCATCTTGCAGTGCTTCCTGAAATGTGGAGCGCAGCGTACGTCAGCAGCGCTCCACCACCCAGCAGCGGCAGGCCCATCTTCAAAACAAAAACAACATGAGAGTGCAGGTAAAGTAAGCCCAGAGACGCGGTGCAAGTGTGTAGTTGAGCGCAGAGTATGTCAGCAGCGCTCCACCACCCAGCAGCGGCAGGCCCACCTGCGAATTGAGCACAACATGAGGATACAGGTAAAGTAAGCCCAGAATGCAGTGCAAGTGTGTAGTTGAGCGCAGCATACGTCAGCAGCGCACCACCACCCAGCAGCGGCAGGCCCACCCGCACAAGATACATGGGTAGCAGCACAACAACATGAGTGTGCAGGTAAGCCCACAGTTGCCGTGCAAGTGAGCCAGGGAGCGCATCGTATGTCAACAGCACGCCGAAACCCAGCAGCAGGAGCCCCACCTGCAAACTGAGCAGCAAATTGAGCACAATATGAGGATGAAGGTAAGCCCAGAGACGCGGTGCAAGTGTGTAGTTGAGCGCAGCGCACGTCAGCAGTGCTCACCAACCAGCAGCGGCAGCCCCACCTGCACACGCACCACAAGCAAGGCAAAGCAGCATTGGTTGTGGTATAAATTGTGGTGTTGCAGCGTGCAATGCCGTCAAGTACTGCCTGCCACCTAGCTGAAGCAGACCCAGCCAGCAGCAAAGAGAGCACGCCAAAAACCATTACTGCATCAGGGCAGGCACAGGGTTGAGTTCAAGCAGCACATGCCCTGCAAACTCTAAAGCAGAGAAAGAAAAGTCACACACCAACATGAGCAGGGCGTGACAGCAGAGGAGCAGCACATAAGCCTCACCTGCGGCTGCGCGACTGTCGTCACCACCTCGTTTGCCCTCTCAGCAATCACTTCAAGCTCGTCACCAATCACAGCGCCAGTGCTGGCATCATACTCGACTGCATCCTCCACGAATGGCAGCTCAGCAGCAGCCCAGCCCCTGAAGCCCCTCACACTGCCTATAGTTTACACAACCAACGCACAAATAACCATAAAACAGCAAGATCAGACCAAGCAGCAATACCGCACCTCACCTGCGGCTGTGCGACTGTTGTGACCACCTCCTTTGCCCTCTCAGCAATCACTTCCAGTTCGTCACCAATCAGCGCCAGTGCTGGCATCATACTCGACTGCATCCTCCACGAATGGCAGCTCAGCAGCAGCCCAGCCCTTGAAGCCCCTCAAACTGCCACAACACAACATTGGACAACAAACACATGAACCACAACCGCAAGTTAAGACCAAGCAGCGACACCATGCCCTACCAGCAGCAGCCCAGCCCTTGAAGCCCTTCAAACTGCCACAACACACCTTGCAAAACCAACGAACAACCAGAACAGCAAGATCAGAACAAGCAGCAGCACCGTGCCCCACCTGCGGCTGTGCTACTGTTGTCGCTACCTCGTTTGCCTTCTCAGCAATCACCTCAAGCTCGTCACCAATCACAGCGCCAGTGCTGGCATCATGCTCGACTGCATCCTCCACGAATTGCAGCTCAGCAGCAGCCCAGCCCTTGAGGCCTCTCACACTGCCACAACACAACATTGGACAACCAACGAAATAACCAGAACAGCAAGATCAGAACAAGCAGCAACACCCCGTCCCACCTGTGGCTGCGCGACTGTTGTCACCACCTCGTTTGCCCTCTCAGCAATCACTTCCAGCTCGTCACCAATCACAGCGCCAGTGCTGGCATCGTACTCGACTGCATCCTCCACGAATGGCAGCTCAGCAGCAGCCCAGCCCTTGAAGCCCCCCTCCATCACATATGACAGCTGGTAGCCGAGAGATACCAGCGCACGGGCCAGGTGTCGCGCTTTGTCACTACCAGTGCTGTCCATGACCACAATCTTGGTCAGGTTGCCCTGTGGTGTATGAATGTGAAAGAGTGGTAACATGAGGGTCCTTCATTCACCACTTCCAATGATGAACATTGTAAACACGTCACAGAGCAGGTTACCCATGCAATGCGCGGTGCTTATGTTGGGCAGATCTGAGCAGATGGGATGTGTTTTGCATTCAGAGCAAATGCGCCTTGTCACTGCCGGTGCTGTCCATGACCACAATCTTGGTCAGGTTGCCCTGTGACATATGTCGATGCAAAGTGCGGTGTTTATGTTGGGATGTGTTTTGCATTCAGAGCAGATGGGTCTTGTCACTGCCGGTGCTGTCCATGACCACAAATTTGGTCAGGTTGCCCTGCGGTGCATAACATTTGCAATGCACGGTGCTTGTGTTGGGCAGTTTCGAGCAGAAGGGATATGTTTGCATTCAGAGCAGATGCGCCTTGTCACTGCCGGTGCCGTCCATGACCACAATCTTGGTCAGGTTGCCCTGCGGTGTATGAATGAGAGAGAGAGTGGTAACATGCGGTTCAGTCACCATAAGCCACTTCAACTGAGAACAACACGACATAGAGCAGATTATCAATGTAGTGCGTGGTGCTTATGTTTGCATTTGAGCATATGCGATGTTTGGGTTTGGTGCAAATGCGCCTTGTCACTGCCGGTGCTGTCCATGACCACAATCCTGGTCAGGTTGCCCTGCGATATATATCGATGCAGTGCACGGCGTTCAAGTGATTGCATTCAGAGCAGATGTGCCTTGTCACTGCCAGTGCTGTCCATGACCACGATCTTGGTCAGGTCGCCCTGCGGTACATAACATTGCAATGCACGGTGCTTAGGTTGAGGCAGATTTCAGCAAATGGGATATGTTTGCATTCAGAGCAGATGCGCCTTGTCACTGCCAGTGCTGTCCATGACAACAATCTTGGTCAGGTTGCCCTGCAATATATGCATCAATGCAATGTGCGGTGCTTACTTTGGGCAGAAGAGCAGATGGCATATGTGTTTTGCATAAAGAGCAGATGCGCCTTATCACTGCCGGTGCTGTCCATGACAACAATCTTGGTCAGGTTGCCCTGCAGTTTATATCAACGCAATGCGCGGTGTTTATGTTGGGCAGATGTGAGCAGATGGGATGTGTTTTGCATTCAGAGCAGATGTGCCTTGTCACTGCCGGTGGTTTGGTCAGGTTGCCCTGCGATAAACATCAACACAAATGCACGGTGCTTATGTTGGCGTTTGAGCAGATGGGATGTGCATTGCGATTAGAGCAGATGCGCCGTGTCACTGCAGGTGCTGTCCATGACCACAATCCTGGTCAGGTTGCCCTGCGGTACGAATTGATGCAGCGCTTGGTGCTTATGTTGGGCAGATTTGAGCAGATGGGATATGTATGCGATTGGGGCAGGTGTGCCTTGTCACTGCCGGTGCTGTCCATGACAACAATCTTGGTCAGGTTGCCCTGCGACATACAACAATGCAGCACACGGTGTTTATGTTGGGATATGTGTTTTGCATTCACTGCAAATGCGCCTTGTCACTGCCGGTGCTGTCCATGACCACTGTCTTGGTCAGGTTGCCCTGCGATATATATTGATGCAATGCACGGTGCTTAGGTTCGGCAGAGATGAGCAGGTGGGACGTGTTTGCAATTGAAGCAGATGTGCCTTGTCACTGCCGGTGCTATCCATGATCTTGGTCAGGTTGCCCTGCGGTATGTCGATGCAATGCGCGGTGCATGTGTTGGCGTGTGAGAGGATGGGATATGTTTGCAGTTGGTGCAGATGCGCCTTATCACTGCCGGTGCTGTCCATGATCACCATTGTCGTGACATTGCGCTGCCGTCAGGTAGCAACACGTGCACAATGCGTGGTGCTATGTGCCCAAGTACTTCGAGCGTCTATGTGTATTCATTGCACATGCGCGTAGTGACATGGTGGCCTCACCTGGCATGGTGGTACTCTACTGGGTACTGTACAATCGGCAGCTACAAAAAGTGAAACTTTTCACACCCAGCCTCACCTGGCATGGTGGCAGGCCTGCAATGTATGCTGCGTTGATCATCAGCCGCAGCTCCTCTGCGTTGGCAGCCTCACGCGCAACGCGCGGTGGAATGACGTCCTTCTGCAGTGGCAACGTGAAAAGCAGGTGTATATTGCGACTGGCTACCGCTGTTTGACGTACAATTCAAGCTATTGTTGGATTCTTGTCTTGGTTACACCAGGAAGCGACCCGTTTCGGGCTCTTCACCCTTCATCAGGCTTCAATCCTGTGAACACAAACATTGGCAGCTTCACGCGCAACGCATGGTGGGATGACATCCTTCTGCAGGGGCAATGTGAAAAGCAAGTGTATATTTTGCGACTGGCTACCGCTGTTTGACATACAGTTCAAGCTATTGTTGGTTATCGTTTTGGTTACACCAGGAAGCATCGCGTTTTGGGCTCTTCACCCTTCATCAGGCTTCAAATCCTGTTAACACAGACATTGACAGCCTCACGCGCAGTGCGCGGTGGAATCACGTCCTTCTGCAGAGGCAGGCCAGGCAGCAGGCATGTCCACCAAGGCGTGTCAATGCGGAGGCGTGCCATCCCGTCCTTCTGCGTGCTGCTGCCACCGCCACTGCTGCTGCTGCCGCCGCCGCTACTGCTGCTGCTGCTGCTGTCAAGCCGTTGCATTACCTGCTCCTGCTGACGGTGGGATGCTGCCACCGTCAGTGCTGCTGCTGCTGCCACTGTCCCTGCTGCTGCCACCATTCGCCTCACCTGGAGTGGGAAGGCTGCCACCTTGAAGCGCCTGGAGCTGCTTACAGCTGCTGCCACCAGTTCTGCTGCTGCTGCCGCCGCTGTCCTGCTGCTGCTGCTGCTGTCAAGCAGTTGCCTCACCTGCAGTGTCAAGCAGTCCTGCTAAGGGCTCCTGCTGCTGCTGCTGCCGCCACCAGCTGCCTCACCTGCAGTGGGAAGGCTGCCACCTTGAAACGCGCTTGCAGCTTCAGCTCAGGCAGGCCCTACTGCTGCTGTCAAGCCATTGCCTCACCCTGCAGTCCCAGGCAGTCCTGCCAAGGGCTGCTGCCGCCATCACTGCTGCTGCCGCTGCTGTCAAGCCATTGCCTCACCTGCAGTGGGAATGCTGCCACCTTGAAGCGCGCCTGCAGCAACCATCCCTGCTACTGCCGCTGCCATCGCTGCTGCCGCTGCTGCCACCATGTGCCTCACCTGCAGTGGGAAGGCTGCCACCTTGAAACGCGCCTGCAGCTTCAGCTCAGGCTGCTGCCACCATTACTGCTGCTGCTGCTGCTGCTGCTGCCACAGTCACTGCTGCTGCTGCTGCCGCCACCAGCTGCCTCACCTGCAGTGGGAAGGCTGCCACCTTGAAGCGCGCCTGCAGCTTCAGCTGGGGCAGGCCCTCCGCCTCACGTGCCTCCTCAGGCCTGATGTCCACCAGAAACACGTTGTCCTCAGTCAGCAGCACTGACACCTGCACACAAGGCATTGCGTATAGCAAATCGCAGTATGTTGGAAGAGCATATGCAGTATGTGCAAGATGAACAACAGCATACGTATACCAGAAACACGTTGTCTTCAGTCAGCAGCACAGACACCTGCACACAAGAGAACCACACGAAACACAGAAAACTGGGTCAGCGTCAACATGCCTTGGCAAGCGGACAGCAGCTTCAGCTGGGGCAGGCCCTCCGCCTCACGTGCCTCCTCGTGCCTGATGTCCACCAGGAACACGTTGTCCTCAGTCAGCAGCACAGACACCTGCCAGGTGTGTGACACAAGAAAACGACAGGAAACACATAATACTGAGTCAGCATCAACATGTCTTGGCGGGTGAACAGCAGCAGAGTGTCCACCAGGAACACACTTTTCCATCAGCAGCACAGCCACCAGAACTACCGACAAAGCGCAGATGACATGTTTGTCTTGGCAAGTGAACAGCAGGGTTATGTCCACCAGGAACACGTTGTCCTCAGTCAGCAGCACAGACACCTGCACCCCACAGCATTGCATGTTAGTGCACACAGCAGTGAGTTGCAAAGGCTGAAGCATGCCCCTCCTCAGGCCTGATGTCCACCAGGATCACGTTGTCCTCGGTCAGCAGCACAGACACCTGCACACAACAAGGTGGCGTTGGCGTACAGCCATATGGAACACGTAGGGTCAAAAACAGGTGTTCGCCGACTCCGGGGCCAACAAAGTGTCTACCAGCAACACACTTCTCCATCGGCAGCACAGACGCCTGCACTACAGACAATGCAGCTTCAGGTCGGCAGGCCCTCCGCCTCACATGCCTCCTCAGGCCTGGTGTCCACCAGGAACACGTTGTCCTCCGTCAGCAGCACTGACACCTGCACACAAGAAAGTTACATGAAACATATGACAGCCATTTAGCATGAAGTGTAGCTTCGCCAAAAGCACTCCCTGCAGGTTGTCCTCAGTCAGCAGCACAGACACCTGCACACAATACAGCCACAAGAAACACAGAAAACTGGGTCAGCATCAATATGCCATGGCAAGCGGACAGCAGCTTCAGCTGGGGCAGGCCCTCCGCCTCACGTGCCTCCTCAGGCCTGATGTCTAATAGGAACATATTGTCCTCCGTCAGCAGCACAGGCACCTGCAGGTAAGACAGTTGAAGACCTGGTACCACCATGCTGAACATATCTGACGAGTTGGTTTGTGTGTTTTCAAGGTGAGATAGCACCCTCGGTCGTCGATACAGCGCAACATGCCGTAGACATGCTGCGGCTGGTTGGGAGCCGTATGCTGGTGTGTGAGACAGCGCTATGGTGCTGTGTCATAAGACAGCTGCTGGTTGCTCAGCAACAGCAGTTGTTATAACAGATTCAAATCTGCTCACCTGGCCTGGTGACAGCTCTCCTGCATAGCCAGCATAGCGTCCCTTGTAGTAGCTGATAGCTGCAGGCACTGCCACAGCAGCAGTGATCACTGCAGCAGCGCGCGGGTGCTCCACAGCCGTGTGTGCTGCTGCTGCAATGCCAGAGCCGACTGCGACTGCTGCGTCCTTGACTGGCGGTGGCAGCGCTGATAGGAACGACTGTGTGGCGGCATCCACGCTGGCACTGACCTGCGGGCACGAAACAAAGTGCGCATAACACAAGATATGAGCTGTGAGGCAAGCGGTGAAAGCCGGCCGCTGACTTTGATTGCTGCCTGCGGCTGTTGCGCACATGGGGTGAGATGACCTTGACGCCAACTGAGTGTATACAATGCAATCGTTGCAATGCAGTGCATTTGTCGGCCGGCGTTGCTTGGGTTGCTGCACCAGCAATACCTGGAACCACACTGCATCTCCATGGGTATGTATCGCTGCCTCTGCGCATTTGGTGCACGAACTGCACTGCATTAATGCAATATTGCATTGCATTGCATTGCAGTTGATGCATGCATTGCTAAGCACAACTGCTGCGTCTGGCAACATTGCAGCAACTGCTGACCCCCGCCTACGTAGCTGCTGGCACATGCTGCTAGCTGCATGACGGCTGCACATCCTGGCATTGTTGCTGGCGCTTGGTCTGCTGCTGCTTCCAGCTACACCCACCTGGCCTGTCACCGCGCTGATCTGCGCATTGGCAGCATCAATGGTCTGGTTCACAGCAGCAGTGGTGCTGCTGAAGGTCTCGTTGACCTTGCCAGTCAGCTGCTGCGTGGTGCTGTTCACCGTCTCGAACGCACTGCCAACAGCCCCTGTCACGCCAGCTGTCGCTTGGTCAACTGTGCCTTTGACATGGTCAAGGCCGTCTTTGACCGTGGTCAACGTGCTGTTGAGGGTGCTGCCAACGTTGCCTGCAACATCGCTGGCACCCTTGCCGAGGCTGCTTGTTAGGTCTGTTACTTTGCTTGTTACGCTGCTGGTGGCGCCGCTGACAGCTGCTGTGAGGTCTGCTGCTGCCTTGCTGGCTGCTTCTGTGGCCTGGCTTGTAGCCCGGTTAGCAGCACTGGCCAGCTCAGCTGCTTTGTCAGTAACACCTGCAGGAGCAGAGCATAACAGCAGGGTGGTGCAGCACCGCCAACATACTCCCAGAAGCGCAAGCAGTGCACGGCACGTACACACATTACAGATGAAGAGATGGTTACAGGCATACAAGCAGCAGCTGCTGATGTCTGCTGCACTTGCCCACACTCATGCGCTCTGCCGAACTCGTCCTGTCAATTGCAGAAATAAAGCTGCAAACA
Source organism: Tetradesmus lagerheimii (assembly GCA_902809745.2). Lineage (NCBI taxonomy): Eukaryota > Viridiplantae > Chlorophyta > Chlorophyceae > Sphaeropleales > Scenedesmaceae > Tetradesmus > Tetradesmus lagerheimii. The sequence continues at coordinate 97,738 of CADDIJ020002244.1, read as the reverse complement.
TTTGTGCTGTGAAGCAGCTACTAAGTAGTTGTTGCTGCTGTAGCTGCTGCTGCTGCTGTGGGCAGCACACCTGCTGCTGCAGACGATACTCCATCTGTCAGGCCTGTAACTGTCTTTGCAGCCTGCTCAGATGCTGCACCCAGGTCCGGCAGCGGAGGCAGCTCTGCAGCACCAAAATCAGGTACTTTAGCACCAGCTTAAGCAAACTAAACGTGGACACAAGCCAGCTGAAGCACTGCATGTGCTGAAATCTGTTTATATGTGGACCAGTCAGGTGATTGCCATGGCTATTACCTGCTGCATGTGTGTTGCTGAGAGGATCAGCAAAGCAGACGCACACATATGCCGTCAGCAATGCTGACTTTGTGCACATGAAACCTGCATGCAGGCATGCGGGCGGTTCCAGCCAGAATTGCTGTGGTGCCGCACTGGCACTGCTGCTGCTGCTGCTTGCTGCTGGCAGTTGCCATGCAGCTGCAGCTCACCAGCAGGGAGGCTGATTGTGGGAATCTCAGGAGCTGCTGGTGCCGGTGGTGCTGCCACTGCCTCTGTCAGTGCCTCTGGAACTGCTGCTGGGGCGATCGTGGCCTCTGCCGTGTCACTCAGCGCATGCACTGCATTGAACACCACAGGACGCAGGTCAGGGTCTCATTGGGAGGCGATGCAGCTGAATATCAGAACACGGCTGGTTCACGCACCTGGGCGATGCTGGCGGTGCCTCGGCAGTCCTGGGTGCGACACAACTGCACGCTGAAGGGCCTGCAAGAGTGCCACTCTGTCAGCTGACGGGGTCTACTCAGTTCACTTCTAAGATCGTCCCACTACGAAAGATTCTTGCCTGCACATGACCCCTGGCCTGCAGTGACTGAGCTAGTTTCATCTTTGCTGTGCGGGCAGTGTCACTAGAGCAGTTCTTGTGCTGCTTAGATGCTGAACTTGTAAGAGGGTGACAATTCAAACAGTGCCAACGCAACCAAGAAGCAGGCTCCGGTCGAACGAGCAGGAACGACACTTGTCGTGCAGCGTATACGCACTGCAGCAGGATCAGACATCACAGATGTTCGGAACCTGGTCCGAAAAAAAATTTAGACGCCCAGCTGTCGCAAACACCTTGCCATTGTAACCTGTCAGGATGTTACTTCAGACAGCACCTTATGTTCAAGGGGCTTGAGCATGCTTTACTCTGCCAGACGGCTTGGGAAATGCAAACTGCGACTGTGAAGGCTGCACCTGACCTTCCGCGTGCATGAGCATGTAAAGCCCTCTGATTGCTGTGCCAGTGGTGACATTGCTGTATGGATCGTGCTGCTGCTGCCTTTTTGGTGCATCGGCACTAAGAGGGTATAAGAAGTCACCTCAGTTCTGCGGTTTGGCGTGTTATAGCAGTGTGCTTGCCAGAATGTGTGCCTGCTACTGCAAGCGCCAGCACCCAACAGGTCCTCAATGGGGAGGAGTCTTTCACTTCTACCCTCGCTTCTGCCAATCAGCTTTGGGCGTCTTTGTTGGTGATGTGCTCACCACATGGCGTACGTTTGTGGCATTTGAGCGAAGCTTTGGATCTTGCCGATGGCTAGGGTTGTGATCCACGAGGCCACCCCTAATCCCTGAGCAAGGTATTACTTTTGGTGGCTTTGCAACTGAACTTTATCTGCCTTCTGGCGCCGACAAATGCTGATTGTTCGGAGTTTGTCATATTCTGCTGACGTGTGCAACCATATTTGTTTCAGTTCTTGGCTCCATTCTACTATTACGGGCTGCCACATCCATCAGATGCTCATTCAAGTGGTTCTTCTTGACTCTATTGTGCGTATACACACGGTGCGCCTGCATCTCCGCCATTGCGCTTGGCTGCTTACCGCGACAGCATCACAGCCTAGCATTTGAGTTAAAAAGCGTTGCACGATGTTACCTGCACAGCACACCAGCCTTAGGCCCTGTGCAAGCATAAGGCAGGCGCGAAGGGGATGGAAAGTCGCGGCTTCACGAGGCCGCACAGTGACGGTCCACAACGTCTTCTCCCTGAGCAAGATGCTCAACAAGACCAGTGCAGGCCGGGCAAACGCAGCGGTGAGTAGGGATGCGTCGCAGATTAACCAGCACCCCTCCCTACCTAGCTATGTGTCCACTCCACACACCTCATGCAACTATCTGCTACTTGATCCGCAGGCAGTGGAGGTGGCAGCACCAGCTCAGGCCCCTATTCATCCCAGGAAAGCCGTGCAGGCAGTGCCTGTGGTTGACAGGCCAGCAGTAGAGCTGCTGATGGCGCTCACGCGTGCAGCAGGCCACCCCACCGGGGCTCTGGTGAGTGGGCAGCAATGCAGCGTTATCTCTGTTTTCCACGCATGTTGCACGTTTTCATTCCTGCAACAATCAGGGCAGGTACTGCTAACCTGCGATGCCAGCAGCTGCAGGCACATCTGGTGTGGCTGCAGCACTGTCGTGCAGCTGTTCTGTCCTGTTGTGATGTGTTGCCGCGGCCTCATGCGCCATCTAGTTATGTGCTTCCATCTCTGCCTACATCAGCCGCTTGTTGGTTCGTCTGGTCTCAGATGGTCTGTAGGGAGGTTGCAACCAAGGCTCGTCACACCCAGCATGGCATCACATGCTGTTCTGCTGCTCCGTACGCAGTGACCATGTGCTTACACTCTTGCTGACATCCCTATGCGTCTGTTCCCTGGTCTGCATCTTGTTCCTGCAGGCAACCCAGCTTACTGAGCACGAGCTGCAGCTGGTCACCACCTCAGCCACCTGTGATGACATGTTTGGCTCAGCACTCGACTCGTACTCAGAGGAGTTTGGCGAGTCAGGAGACGGCATGGCCCTGCCGCTAGCAGACATCCGCGCAGCAGCAGAGCTCATGGCTGCTGAGATTCGCCACGCCAACGGCAGCAGCAGCAGCGCGAACCTAGCATCGGACTGGAACCCCAGCGGCAGCAGCAGCTTTGGCGGCAGCGGCGTTAGCTTTGCAGGACAGCCAGGGGCACACACCCTAGAGCAGCTGCAGGCGCAGAGCGATTACGAGAGGCTGTCTGGCAGCAGCGGCGGCGGCCTGCGCGGAGAGGCCAGCCGCATGTTTGCACGCGTGCAGTCGCTGCAGAGCCAGATCAAGAGTGCTGCAGCAGCAGCCAGCAAGGCCGCCGGCAGTGGCGGCAGCAAGAGCAGCAAGGCAACCAACACATCTGCTGGCAAGCAGGCAGGACCTGCGAGGCCTGCGTCAGGCAATACCTCGGATGACGATGTGTATGGCGATGCCGGTGCAATGCCGGTTGTGCCTCGCGTTGCCAACGCCAGTGTGCGCAGTAGCAGCGGCAGCAGCAGCATGACCGGCCTGAAGCGAGCAGCGCAGCCCACGTACCCAACATACAGCGAGCCAGCGTCCACCTGGTTTGTGGCAGACTCTGAGGAAGGTTCCTGCAAGCTGCGTCACATCGTTATCCAGGCGCCTGAGAGCCTCGCAGCTGCAGTTGCAGGCACGCGCGCAAGCAGCGACCTCACCACATTTGAGAACTACAGCATGGGCGCAAAGATCAACAAGCGTCTCTACAACGAGGCCAACGCGCTGTACAACCGCTTCATGCCGCTGGTGCTTGATCACATCGAGGAGTCAGGCCCTGGCGCGAAGATTGCGCTGTGTGGCTCGGGGCTAGGCGGCAGCCTCGCTGCACTGCTGCTGCTGATGTTTGTGGCGCGCGGCATGCAGTCCGGGGTGTTTGCGCCTGTGTACACACTCAACGCGCCTGCGGTGCTTTGCGAGGTGCCCGACTTCAAGCAGTGGTGCAGCAAGGACGGCTGTAGCCTGCAGGTGCGTTGTGTGGGGCAGTGGCGGGGTTAACTTGGGGTGTTTTTGAGCAAGTGGCAGGTGGCAGCTGCAGGGACAAGGCAGGGCTCAGATGGATCATGTGCATGCTTGTGAGGGCGGCTTGACATGGCAGCGTAGCATGCATGCAGGGTGCCAGCTGCCACGTCGCGCAGTCGATATTGTATGTGTGTTCGGCACTTCCACAAATGTTCGCCTGTGGCAGCGTCTTGCTTTGCCAGTGCCGTCCGTACCACATCTGTTGACCTGCTGTGCTGCATCACGCTTTGACCTGCAGGACATGGACGGTATGCTTGAGGACTTGCTGCACCGCGGCATCCTCTCGCAGCTGGGCCTGCCCCTGGACGCCGTGCGCAACGTGTACCACCAGCAGGCAGCAGCAGAGGCCGCAGTGCAGGCCGTATCACCCCTGCTGAGCCCGCTGCAGGCAGTTGCAGCCAGCGGCAGCAAGGCTGTGCAGTACCTTGATGTTGCAGCGCTGCAGCAGAGCTCACTGGTGCCAGAGGTGCTCAAAGGGTGGCTGCGTAACAGCGAGGGGCCTAGGGGTGCTGCTGCTGTTGCGGGGTACCAGCGCCTGCATATTCTGAACCCTGTGGGCAAGATGATGCTGTACATGGGCAACAGCAGCAGCCGCAGGTGAAGTGCACATGGGTGCCAGCTGTAGCTGTAGCGTCCACATTGGTGTGTCGCAGCAGTTGGAGCTGCAGCCGTTGGTGGCGGTACGGGCGGTTGCAGCGGCAGAGAATAGTGTGGCAGCTGCAAAGGGAGTGGGGCAGCTGTGGTGCCTGTGTGGCTCTGGATTTGTTGGCTAGGGTGGCGGGTGGAAGGGGCTGGGGCGGCTAGTGGCAGGGTTGTGTTGCTTTGTTGTGTGTGCCTAGTGCGCAGCATAGGACTGCTGTGTGCTGCTGCTGTGCATGCTGTGCACGATCGTGTATGTCAGCGACAGAAAGAAGTCGAGGCTGCGCTTGTCAGCACTCGGCAGGATGCAGGCAGGGTGTGTGACAGGCTCCAGAAGCATGATGCCTTCAGGGATGTGTGGGTGTGGGCGCAGCATGCAGGAGTGTGGATGCAATGTTGTAAGTGTGTGTGTGTGCATGCAGGAGGGACTTTGCCTGCCGAGTGTGTATGTGTGCTGGGTGTGTTGTTCTGATGTCACTGGCCAGAAGCCGCAGCAGTGGCAGCTGCAAGGTTTGAGATGTTGCATGCTATCCTGTGCATCAATTGATGCAGCGTAGCATACAGGGCAGCTGCACTTCTTAGGCCTTCTATTGCTGAAGTTGCTTGCAGTCGTGCGTATATGGCTGGCTGCTGCTGTGCACACATCTGCAGTCAGGCCCAGGGTACGTGGTTCACCCTTGGCATTTCAAACAAGAATAACAACTCTTAGAGGAAGTGGATAGCGCAGCAGGTGGTGCACGTTGCATCAGCTGCCAGCCTGTCCTTGTAGACTAGCCTGCTGAGCGCGCAGTATGCTGCTGCCAGCGCTGCCGCCGGTGTATACGTACTGTGTGGCGTTATTGCTGCGCGCACATGCTTTCATTTGGTGTCTATTGCTGTTGCCGCTAGCAGCTGCTGCTGCGGGATACCGACTGAGCATGTACGGCAACTGTACAGGGTGTGTGCGCTGCATTGAAGTTGTCAGTTCAGACATTGTGCCAGAGCTCATGCATGCATGGCAACTGGCTTCCAGTATATGACGCAGCTGTTGCCTTCATTGTCAAATCAGGTGGTGTGTGTGCATGTACCCGTACTACTAGTCTCTTTTTGTGCTGGTTGGGAAGCGATGGGGGCTTTGGTTTGCTGTGTGTGCTAGCAAGCTCGGGGCAGCTGCAACGTGATGGTACAGCAAGTGCTGCTGCGCTGGGTGGGAGTAACATAGCAGACCGGCAAGAGGCTGGAATGTACAGCGTTTTGCAGACATGCTGCTTCAGCAGCACTTGAGGTCCTTACTTGATACCTTTTTTGGCAGCCTGTTGTTGCGGGTGGGCGTCCAAAGGTGACAGTGGTGGTGCAGTCACAACAGCTTAGGCAGGTGGTGTGGCTACTGTGGCTGTGCCATCAACAGTCAGTTTGGCATGCAGGGAGCGGCTCTTTTGGGAGTAGGTGTCTATTGGTCTGCCGCTTGAACAGAGCCTGGCTGCTGTGTGCTTGGGCAGCACATAGCGGCAATAGCCTGACTAGCGTGATGAGAAAGTGTTTTGCAGTACGATTTGCAGTGCATGCATGCCAGGGGTGTAGAGTGATACTGTTTCTGACATACCATCTCTGCCCTGACCGCATGGCTCAGAGCCAAGAAGCCACTCCAGAGCCGATTTTGGGTTATGAAAGGAGGCAGCTGCTGCACTGCGTGGCGCTGCTCTGTGTTTGCATGGTGTTCTCATGAAGGTGTGATCGCCGTACACTTTGTTGGCTTTTTCCCGCACAAAGCAGGGCTCACCCTCCTGCTAAAGTGCGGTGTGCATGAGATGAAGGGTTGGTCCGCGACAGGCCGGTCCTGTGTGATACCTTGTGTGGTTTTAGCGGTTGGATGTCATGGAAGCAGTGACTTGCAGTGTGGACGGACGAGGTGTGACCAGTGTTTGTGTCGTGCAGCAAATTTTGGGCAAATTTTGTGCTTGTGTGCGTTTTTTTTGTTTTTGTGCAACAACCTGCACGTTGTTCTTTTTCTTGTCAGGGGTTTCAGGGCGCTGTGAGCAGCGTTAGCGTGGAACTCTAGGGCAGCAGAGGTGTGCCTGCTGGCAGCGCGATGCGTCGGACATTGAAGGCATGCTGCTGCTGGATGTTGGGGCGTGCTTGGGCAGCTGACACAGCGTGTGTGCGTTTCGTGTCTGTGGCAGCAGTCGAGCGGGTGGTGGTGAAGCACGCTGATGCAATGATGCCAGCAGTGCAGCGTAAAACGTGTGAGCGGTCGTTGCATGAGTGCTGCATCTCTGTAGCAGCTTGCTGCTGTGGCTGGGTGAGAATCATCATCATCATCAAATTACCAGATCAAGCCATAGCATCAACGCCATCGGCCCCGCGCCCCCCGGGGCGGAAAAAAGAGGGAGCACCGCTCCATTATGTTTGCAACTATTACGCACATCCCAAGCTTTCACAAGATACGCAGCAATGCTTCTAGACACCAGTCGGCAAACCCCCTTGCTACCCCAAACATCATCAGAAACAGAACGCAACAACTTGGTCGATGCATCAGTCAATGACAATATATTGCGCAATTTTCCAGCGCCACCAGCAACTGTCTGTTGCAAAACAGACCGAATCTCATCCAACATAGTATCTCTTTGAGCAGAAGTGGCAGGATAATCAAACATCAGATGTGACAAAGACTTGCATCATGCATGCCTGTTCACATGTTCTGTACCATGGCTGTTTTCAAACAGTGTTGTCGATCATGGTAGTTTCGGATGCAGTTTGTTCTACAGCATCTTTCCTGCCGAGACAGGGACTCGGGTGTAACTGCCGATTCTTTGCTCGTTCTCTTCTTGCTGCTGCCTTGACGGTCCACCCTTCTCAAGTGTTGCTGGCGATCAAGACCCACACCCCAGGCGGGGAACACATTCAGCCTGTAGAATTTGCATGAGCAGTGTCACCAGCGACGTGTGCAAAGGGGGGAGTTTATCTGCTTTACTTGCGTTCATGCGCCTTCAAGTACCGCAACATTCTTTACATTTGTGTCCGCTAATGTATGGCAAACAGTACTGTAGAGAAGGGTGTCAAGCTGACATCCTGTGACAAGCGTAAGCAACTCTTGTCACTAACTAATCTTGTAATCTGCTGCTGTGAAATGTTTGGATCAGCAACATCGCCGGTACCGGTGCTCTGCTGTTGCCAAGCATATGTGGGTGAGGTGGGTAGGGTGGGCTGGACGGGTAACAGGTGATCCACAGCAGTAATGCTTTGCCATTTTGCATGCCTTTCGTTCTGGTGTGTTGCTGCTGGGTGAACCCTGCTGCAGGATGCATTGCTGGGTTCAGTCACTGAAGAATCTTGGTGACATCAAACCGGAGTACAAGACGGGCGGCAGGACCAGGTTCTCTGGGGCACCAGCCCATGACGAACCCCCTGCCACTGCCTTTTCTACTTCTGCTTCAGGTAATTATTCAAGACATCGAAAATAGAGAGAATAATCAGTCTGCTTTCCGCCTCCCCAGTGGGTGAGGCGCGGTTGCCGATGCCGAAAGGTATGGCTTACACGGATTGATTATTATTATAAGACATCGAAGTGCGTGCATGCGCAGCCCTCTACTTGATGCTCCCTGGACGTAGAAGGGTTGGTGCCCCGGAAGCTCCTGGATCTGGACAGCTATGATCTTCTTGTTCAGCATTGACAGTCAGCGGCGCATTACAGTGGGTGGGCCAGCTGTGCATGCGTGCCGCAGCGAGACAGCATTGGGTTGCACAATGAGGGAGGCAGGATGGGAGAGTTTTGCCTGCTTTACCTGCTTTGCATGCTGCATTTTCCAGGACCGCAAACCCTTTACAAAGACTCAACATTCTGACCACAAGCAGGACACGCTGTATTAGAATCTGCTCTGCTACCCCCATAACGACTGGTACGCTCGTGCACACAAAGACATCCCATGCGAACACGCATCAGCAACTCAACTGGGTGACATTGTGGGGGAGTATGCGGGCTGCGCACTGCTGGTGATACAGTGTATCAGTGTAGGCCAGTGTAACCCGCGCCTGGTGAGTGGTGCTGCTATGGATCGGATCCACCGGGGTCGGTTGCCAATTTGCTCGGAGCAGTGTTGCCATCATAGTTATGGGGCGCTACCAGGGTAACAAAGAATTTCACTTTGCGGTTATGCCAGTGGACGACTTGATAAGCATGGTGGACATGGAGGCAAATTGATTGAAGTTCAATTGAGCAACGCTTGAGCAAAGCACTTGCGTCACGTGCTGGTGAGAATGAGGTTCTAGCATACTCAGCCATGGTGGCGGAGGCCACGTCTAATTATGTGAGTAATGCATGCTGCATTATCTTGGCAGTTTGCATGTCACGCGCAAATTGCCAAGATGATGCAGCATGCATTACTGCAATCCTTCACACTGGTACAGCATGCACTGCATACAGCTCTGGACGCTTGGCATAAGACCTGTGCCTGGATTGAACATGCAAGCAGATGACTGTCCTGATGCTTGTTTGCAGTGCTGGTGCTGCACCACATACAGCAAACAGGCAGTTCTGGATGGCGTTGATGCTATGGCTTAATGGGTAACATGATGATGATGACAGCAAACAGGCAGTTCTGCCAGCTACTAGCTCAGGCCAAATGGTTGTTGGTCATCTTGTGTAGCTTCCACCACGCTTGCAGGACTGGAGGTCGCGCGCCGCCAAAGGATAGGCAGTGTTGGTGTCCATCCTGCAGGCTGGCTGCAACCAAGGCAGCTCACACCCACTGAAGACGGTTGTCACACGACACAGCTGTATGCACTGCAGACCAAATGAATGAATGAATGAGCTACACGTGGTGTGTTCACACTTAACACCCGTGTAAGTTCAGGAAGGGGGCGTCTGTGACGATGAGGAAACCTCATGCGCCTTCACGCACCCTACCATCCCTACCAGTCCCGAGGGGCTGGTACTGCGGCTGCAGACCATGGCATGCATGCCCATACCGTACCTGTGACAGGTTCAGATGCTGTTGGCTACTGACACACACTTGGCTGCTGGTGCTCGTCTGTGAAGCAGACGTCCACCGCACAACGTGCCCGCAGCTGTCGCACCTAAGTTGGTGTTGTGGGGTTTGCATGACTTGAATGATGCCTCGACGTAACTCCAGAGGGCTGCCTGGCGGTTCGCATGCCAGCAAGAGAGTGTCCTCCGTAGAATCGTTGCGCATTGCAAACTCTGCAGAAGAGGGGGCGTCCAGCGCAAACTGCCCTGCCTTCGACACTGCAGACTGCTACATGCCTGGCAGGCACCCTGCAGTGCTGGCAGCTGCCTCAGGTGACCCCGCCCTGTCACCAGCTAGCACGCTGATCACATCTGGCATCACACACACGTCGATGGTGGACAGCTGCTCAGGCCAAGTCTCCAGAGCTGCAGCGATCTGAATCGCCAACAGCGTCACAGGGTGCTGCGCCTGCAGGGATGGAAGCCGCTGCACCTGTTCTACAATCTGCTGCAGCTCTATGTTTGTGATCTGGTCTCCCACTTATTTTGCCGGCGGCTGCGCCAGCACGTCACACAGCATGGCATATGCCAGCCCTGCAGATGTCCCTGACAGCTGCTGATGGCGACGTACGTACGGCAGCATAACTTTGTGGTACAGCCGCTGCACGTCGCGATACGTGACCAGGATGCCTTTCAGTGTGGGACTGTCCTGAGCTTGTTTTGCTAGCTTCCCGCTAGTCAGCAACGCCTGCTGTGCTGCTTCTGCTTCTGCCATCGCAGCTGCAACTGCAGCTGCTGACTGAGTGGGCTCTGCTGTGAGGTCAAAGCGCTGTGGGGGCTTCGCTTTAGTCTCAGAAGTGGCACCTGACACTGCGAAACTGCGCTTGCCACCTGCTGCTGCTGCTGCTGCTACTGCTGCTGCTGGGCGGCCTCACAGCAGGGGCCTGCGTGGGTGTTCTACTGCGCCATGGATTCATTCTGCATGGCGAAACGTATGGTGCGACGAGCTGCCTGCTGGTGTGCTGCAGCAAGCCGTGAGATCGGGACCCTCCAAGGGGCAGCATGACTGCTACCACTGTGATGCTACGATGAACAAACTTGATTGCAGTGCCGTCAGTATGTCTGATTGTATATGTAGCTGAACGGAGCGTTTGGATATCCTTCGACACTGTCCAGAGGCGTCAAGTGCTATCCGTGCTGTACGTCAAAGTGCTATCCGTGCTTCAACGAACGGGGCAGAGGCGGGTTGAAGAAACCAGATGTGCTGCGATATTACTAATTCACAAGTATCTCAGCATGAGACATATCTTCAGGCGATCTGTAAACCTAGTAGGGTTTTGAGCAGTTGTCATTCCGCAATCAGGCTGTTGCTCAGTGCTTCGTGGCCCTACACAGTACCCATCACTGTAGTCCATCAGCGCACATCCAGATAGCCACAATGTGCGCAGCAAAGGCTGCCGGGTGAAACATGTGAGGTCTGAAGGCAGGTGGCGCGTCTGGTGAGTGTAAAGTACACTTGTGGCACCAGTGCGGAGATGTTGTCACCACCTGGGGTGGTTCGCCATCCATACATTGACAACGACTGTTCACTGAACACGACCAAGATCCTTACCATATGCACATGAGCAACCTCTACTCAGCATCTAGGCGACGCAGCAGGTATGCTACCTGCACGTCCTTTGTCAGCGGCATCACAACATCATCATACATCTTTGCAAGCACGTCCGGTTCTATCTTGTACACCTGCTCGTGCTGCTGCTGCTGATGCTGATGCTGCGCCTGCTGCTGCTGTGCTGCAGGGTTGACGTCCTGCCCGAATGTGGCTGCCTTGAGCCGCACGCGTTCTACAACTGCCAGCTCAACTTTGCGGTCTGTCAGTAGGTCCATAAGGGCATCCGCGTCTTGAGCCTTGATGAGCGCTGTGTACTCTTCCGGCTTGGCCCTGCAAGATCACAAGTACAACAACAAGGAGGGGGATTGGTTTCGCCTGCTGTACCTGCTTTGCATGTTGCTTCGCTAGCAATGCATGAGTCCAGAACATAACACATGCTTGTAGATGGACAGGAGGCATACAGTGTGGGCATGTGCATCTGTAACATGGACCAGCACACGCTGCTCTACCGTGGCCCTGCAAGAGCAGGTGCCAATCCGCAGCTGTTGCAAGCAACCGTGTACGTAATTGCTAGCGAACCACAGGTAGACCGCAGTGTACCTGGAACACATGCAGCACACGTCAGCGCACGTTGCGCCTGCAGTTTCCTGGTCATGATCTGTGCACAACTGCGGGGCCCACCTGAATTTTGCCTCTGCCACAAATTTGCCATAGTGGATGCGCTTTGACAGCGCCTGCAGCGCGAGCACATCCAGCGTAGCAGCAGATCCGTAGTTGCCATCGTCACCGGGCGTAGCAATGGCTGCAGGCAGCGCAGCCGCAGTAACGACACAAATGTACACATGAGCACGTGCGGTGATGTTGCACGAGGCCCCTTGTTCGGCAGAGCAATCCATGTCGGTGTTTCAAGCGTAGGACTGCTGACAGTATGAGAAGCAGCCTGCTTTGCTGAAGTCTGCAGCAGACTGTCGACAGAGGCAGCAGTACAGATACTAGGCCTCATTGCTTACAGCTCTTCCTCGGTACTGCATAGGGACGTACAGATGCTGGCCAAACAGCTGCAGCTGCGTACCTGGCAGCAGGCTGTTGAGGTAGATCTGCATGATCTGGCTGTTGATGTTGATGGAATCAGCAGCAGGCGCCAGTATGCTGGGGTACTCCAGTGGAGGCAGCACCGTTGCGGGCAGCTCCTCTGCATGTACATGCAGCAGTTACACCGGTGCAATGTGTGATATACGGAGAAGTGTAACTACACATTGTAGTAAGGATCATGCTATCACAGCATGAAAATTGCCATGAAGCTGACTGAGCTGCTGCTAGAACCAGCACGGCAATGCTATGCAGCGCTGCAATTGAAGTGCGCCTGCAGCTTGCTGTGCACTGCTGTGCTGCTGCTATGTGAAGTGGTTGCTGTCACCAGTACTATACGTAACAAGGCATGACGCACCTCATATCACGACACAGCTGCTGACTCATCATTCACAGTGTCATGTCACATACAGCTGGTGAATCATCACTTCTGCCATCACCAGATCTTCACCGGCGTCAGCTACTTTACTTACCTGGGTAGAATGCGTGCTCACCTGCAGCTGCTGATTCACCCTGCACCATGTCATGTCTCATACAGCTGGGATACTACACACATATCAGTTGAGCTGCTGCCTGTGGTCCTACCTGGGTAGAAGGCGTGCTCATCTGCAGCTGCTCATTCACCATGCACCATGTCGCGTCTCATACAGCTGGTATATTAGTATCGTTGAGCCGTTGTTGAGCCGCTGCCTGTGGCCCTACCTGGGTAGAAGGCGTGCTCATCTGGGCTTGGGTAGCGCCGCACTTTGCCGTGCAGCTGGTGCATCAACAGCTAAATCATAGCCTGATCTCCCACCGCTGTTCGCTGCCGCACTTACCTGGGTAGAAGGCATGTTCATCTGGGCTGGTGTAGCGCCGCACTTTGCCGTGCAGCTGCTCCGTCTCTCGCAGGATGTACTCCATCAGCGAAAACTGCTTGCCATCCCTGCCGTAGGCTGCAGAGTTTAGGTCGCAGACAGCAACGGCAGTATGAACAGCGGGTCAGCGTCGATATGCATCTGGGTATGAGGGCTGCTGCTTGGTGTCTTTGCCGTCGGCTGCAAGTGCCTGTGCAAGGATACTGGCTGAGCAACTGACCAATGAGTGCATTGCAACGAATACAATTGAGCTATGAGTGCAACAATGCCAGCCGCTGTTACACGCATTGTGATGTAACGCACAGGCGGCGCTTGGCAGTGCACAGCTGAGGCGTGCAAGTATACTCCTTGAGCATCCGCACATGCTGTTGCAAGAGCGGCAGCCTAGCTGCATTCATGCGTTTGCCTGCTGCACCCAGCTACCGACGTCAAAGTGTCAGCTGCACGTGGTGCAGAATGCATCCAGCGAAATCCCTGCTGACTGTACCGCGGCGGGTGGGTGTTGAAACCACCTGCTGTTTGGGGGGTTCACCAAAGCACATGTAGCATCACATGTCGCCATATGCCACCCACCCACCTGGCACCTCCACCCCACCAGGCTGGTACACCAAAGGGTTCTGCGCAAACTGTGCTCGCTCGATGAGCGTGAAGATGATGCTGTCCTCCTGCCTGATCAAGCTAGACCTGATGTTGGGCAGCGTGAGGCTTGCTGACATGTCGCGAGCTCCTGGTGTGGGTGCTGCTGCTGCTGGGCTCTGCACGTCTGCTACTGCTCTGCACGCCACCTGTAAACAGCAGGGTTGCAGAGTATCAGGCTTAGCAGGTGAATGTGGGCCGTGCTGCCGAAAAAGGGTCCATCAGATGTTACAGGTGACATGTGCACCGGTGCTGCAGGCCTGCTGATGCAGGTCCCTGACGTGTGTTGGACCAGATGCTAGCTGTGCTATGCAAGAGCATGCTGTTTGCTGTCACCGCATCAAATGTTAAAGGCGAGATTCTCACTTTGCGTGTGAGTGCTTTACGCCCGCAGTGGCCGTGCCAGCGCTGTGTACTTTGCTGCTGCTGCACCCGGCTGCTGCTGCTGCGACAGTGCTGCTGCCACTGCTGTTGCAGTTGTGAATGCAATAAAGACATCAGCTATGAAGTATTTACTTGTAAGGCAGAGGCAGCACACGGATCACTGCTACAATAGTCGGAACAGGCGCAAGTGATTCTGGCTGTAGCAATTTAGCACGGCGTCAGATGGTGAAGAAGTGGCGACAATTACTTCAAGGCCAATGCAGGCAAGTTGAACGCCTGAGCAGCTGTGATCTGCCTATCTGAGACGTGTCAGGAGGAATTGTACCATGACAAACTGTCAGCACGGACTTCAAGTTGCACACTGAAACATAATGCAGTGTGCTTCACGGTAGCCGATACACACTGCATTATGTTTGCTCTAATCTCCTGCTGTTGCTCGGTCTGTCATCAACTCAGCTGGGAATGACTCTGCCTCTACAGGACTGATTGCTTGTTTCTAGCCAGCTCACAATGAAGTGGAGCCATTGCTTCACGTCGTTGGCGGATCCCGGCCTCTGTCTGCCACGCTTTGGTCACTCAGCAGTATGTGTGAACGCCAAGGCGAACTGGGGCTCTGATCTTGTTGTGGTGTACGGTGGAGTGGGCTCTGCTGCTGGAGAGAGCGCACAAACAGCACTAGGGGACGTAGTAGTTCTGCAGGTGTGTGCTCGAGCTCTTACGCTGAAGTTCAGCAGTGCAGGCAGCGGCAGTTGTGTTGCATGTAGGGTTGTCAGGTTGCAGGCTTGCCTGATGTGGATGTAGGCACAGCCTCTGCAGCATGTGCAGTGGCAAGCATGATACGGGTCGTCTGGTCTTACCACTCGTGGCCACCATGCCTCTGTATGCAATCACACCATTCACTCAGCAGTTGATGCGTACATCTGGTTCATGCCTGCACATGCACATCTTCATCATGATGTTCAAAGCGCATGCAAAGGCGGCAGCCGTGTCACTTAGCCACCACAAGACGGTGCAGCAGCCCATAGAGTGCCGAGCCGGCCCCATCTTCTGTCAAGCTGCTGGCACACTTGTGCCTATGGTTGCCTGGCATTCGCTGCACGTTTGAGTGCAGGTTGACAGCGGCACATGGTCAGTGCCGGACCTCCTGCCAGGCCCCAGCCCAGGGGCCCGTGCCTTCCACTGCGCAGTTGCACTGGGGCAGCGGCTGCTGCTGTTTGGCGGGCACATCCTGACGTTTGATAGCGAGCACAACAGGAAGCGGCGTACGTTCTTCAACGATGTGTGGCAGCTGGACACGGTGCGAGCTTGATCTTACCAGTGTTGATTGAAACTGTTGCTTGGGTTTATAGAGCAGGGTGCAGCATCAGTTGCCATGTGATGTTGACACAGAAGCTGAAGTGTATGTTTGCTTGCAGCGGAACCACTCATAATGAAACCCTCCGCCAGCATGGCAGGATGTCGCATCATGAGTGGTTATGCTGCAAGCACAAACAGACACATGAGTTTCTGTTTCATCATCACATGGCCAGTCCATCTGGCAAGCATGTGTATCTGCTGCTGTCGTGCTTGTCACTATCGTGCTGCTGTTGTTCTGGCACTGTACCACTCCAGGATGGCTGGCAGTGGAGCAAGCTGCCTGTTGGCACTGCCGGCCACACGCAATTGGGTAGGGACATGCACACACGTCTGCTGCTAGCACAGCATCCTTGCCGTGTGTTCATGGCCTGCTGTGGCACTGCTGTCTGCTGCTTGGCTTGCAGGATGGCTGGCAGTGGAGCAAGCTGCCTGTTGATGCTGCCGCGCCTAGCCCCCTAGGCAGGGACATGGCGTCACTGCTGCTCCCACCGCACCCTCATGGAAGTTCCTCAGGCTAGTAACAGGCAGACCCTGTGGTCAACTGTTTGCAGGATGACTGGCAGTGGAGCAAGCTGCCTGTTGACGCTGCCGGGCCCAGCCCCTTAGGCAGGGACATGGCCTCACTGCTGCTGCTGGATGAGTCAACGCTGCTGCTGTTTGGGGGCCGCAGCGAGGCAGGGAAGTCGCTGCAGGACTGCTGGCTGCTAGATGTTGACAGGTGAGGGATGTGTAAGACTATGGCGCAGTAGTTGCAGCCATGCTGCTGGTTAGGGGTTGCAGCAGACTGGGGAAGTCGCTGCAGGACTGCTGGCTGTTTGATGTTGATAGGTGAGGCGTGTGTAGCGGTGCTGCTGTTTTGGGGCAACAGCACATGGGGAAAGAGAATGCAGGATTGCTAGCTATATGATGCTGATAGATGATGTCTTTGATTCACATTGTGCGGCCGCTGTCACGTGGGTAGTAAGCATCACGGCATCATTCACAGCAGGATAGATTGATCACGTCGTGCGTTGTTTGCAAGGACAACGACTCAATGCAGCAGGGTGCCTCACCTCAGTGCAGGGTGCCTCACCTCAGTGCAGCCAACGCCTGCGTTCAGCGCACCAAGGCTTGATCTGCAACAGCACATGCAACCATGCGACATGCCGGCATGGACCGCTATCGACCCCAGATAGCAGTGCAGTGCTCAAGCGTCCTTGCAACTTGCGCTGCGCAGGTGCTGCTGGCAGCAGTTGAAGCCGGAGGGCCCGCTCCCACCAGCACGCAAGATGCATGGCATGGTCAAGGTGGGTACGAGCTGACTGGCGCTCTGGGGTGTGACTGTGCCATGGCTGTATATCCACTCCTGCACCAATCAGGCAACTGCCGCTGCTACGATGCATGCCGAGGTGTCTGTTGGAATCACGCTAATGCATGGCTTGGCCACAAAAGGCGGACGTGACAGCTGGCCTCTTGATGTCCTGCGGGTGCTGTGCGGCTGCACACATTTTCGCAAACAATACAGTGCGCACACATACCACAACTTGGCTTGTCTCACTGCTGGATCTGCTGTATGTGTTTTGTGCACTTTTCCACACTTCTTTCCACTGTTGCCACTCTCTTGCAGATGGGCTCTCAAGTGGTGCTGTTTGGTGGCGAGCGTGACAGCGGGCCCCTGGACGATCTGTGGGTGCTGCGTGGCTGGCAGCCTGGTGCCACACCCCGCTGGACACAAGTCAAAGTCAAAGCAAGCCCTGCGCCAAGGTTTGGTCACACGCTAGCAGTAGGTGGGTATTTTACTACGTGTGTCCCTGCTGATGGCATGGTTATCTGCACCACGTGGGTGCTGCGGCAGCTGCAGCTGCAGCTGCAGCTGCGAATCGAATGAATGCACTTACTGTGTGCCGATGACTGGTGGTGAAGTTGGCCCCTGGATGACTTGTGGGTGCTGCGTGGCTGGCAGCCGGGCGCCACACCCCACTGGACGCAAGTCAAAGTCAAAGCAAAGCCCTGCGCCACGCTTTGGCCACACGCTTGCAGTGGGTGGGTGATCTACAAGACTGTTGACTGCTTGCAGCACTTGACAATGTTTGGTTTGCTGCTGCATATGCACCTGCATGCGCTCTTGGCTGGTTGCGTCTTGTGGGGAATGAAGAGTATCTGCTGCCAAGTGTAGTAACTCCAGCTGCTTGCTTGCTTTCCTGCTGGCACTGTTCCCTGCGCATGCTTGTGTGCTGCAGTCTCAATGCCCTCAGCAGCGCCTGGCACAGCTACCAGCGAAGCAGGCGGCAGCAGCACTGGCAACCCTGACGAACCAGCTGCCGCAACCACTGTTGGTAACACTGCAGAAGCAGCAGCAGAAGCAGCAGCAGCAGCAGGAGCAGCAGCAGGCCAAGATTCTGCAGGACGTGCAGCTGCCACCCCAAGGGCCAGCAGCACCGGTGGCATTGCAGCCGCAGCAGCAGCTGAGGGGCAGCATCAGCCGCGCGTGGTGCTGTTTGGGGGCTGCCTGGATCTGAGCTCGTTTCTTTCGCTGAACCGCAACTACGTGCAGAGCAAGGAAGCGTGGCTGCTGGACATGAGCAGCCTCACGTGAGTTTCAAACTTGATTGTAATGTTGGTTCCAACGTCCTGCGTTCCGGGTACCCTGCAGTTTGGGCAGTGATAGCTGTCTGCAAAACAATAATGTGTGGCTGCTGGACATGATTAGTCTCACGTAGATCTGAGGCTGAGTGCAGATGCTGATCTGTCAAGGCAGCCATGGCTGTGTACAAGCTGACATGTCTATCTGCTGCTGCTGCTGCTACTGCTGCAGGTGGGTGCAGTTGCCTGCTGTAGACGAGGCTGGGTCGGGGCCCTGTGAGCGCATGTGCCACAGCATGACGCCACTGCCTGACGGCCGCACGTTGCTGCTGGGCGGGCGACAGAAGGAGGGCATCTGCAAAGACATGTGGTGGCTGGACGCGGTGAGTGGTACAAACATGGACACAGCATGAGATTTTGTCACACTGCAGGTTGTCCTGAAGCTGGGATGTGGCCGTTGCAATGGCGCGCAGTAGCAACTTCGGGTGAGAAGGGCAGTTGTTCAGCCAAACATGCAACAGCCAACACAGGCATGCCACGAGCAGTCACACTTTCAGGCATCCCAGCAAACACCATACTGCACGTGATGCAGAAGCACATGTGCTAGTTTGGTTTGAGGATATGTGAGGCCTAGACAGGCCAATGCACAAGCACATGTGCGAGTGTGATTGCTCTCACATCTCAGCGAATGTCATACAACACATGATGCAGCAGCACATTTGCTGGTTTTGTTTGAGAATATGTAAGGCCTGGACAGGCCAATGCAGGGTCTTTCACCTGCTCTGGATAAATTGTGGAAAGTATGAAGCTCAGCTGCGGAAGTGCCGGGTATATATAGACCCGACCACATGTGTTACTTTCTGCGCGTGGCCGCTGTTGTAGAGATGCGCCACGTCAGCATAGCAGTGCCAACATGGTGCAACAGATGCAGCGCAGCGGGACCCAGGATGCACCGTTGTGGCTTGCTGGCTCTCGCTGGGGATGTTTGAGCAGCAGTGTCATGCGCACCAGGCGTGATGGTGATCGAAACCATATCGCTGCTGCTGCTGCTGCTGCTGCTGCTGCTGCTTTTGTCTGCAGGCTGGTGACTTGACAGTGCCACCTAGCCCCTCAGGATCTCAACTGTCCCTGACTGGCAGTGCCACATCAGCCAGGTGAGCGCTGCTCGACATCATGCTGCTTGAGCAGGTGGGATTCAGCGCAAGGACACAGCTGTGGGCCTAGCTCGGCAGCACATCAACAGCCTGTTGGAGTGCTGTCCCTGACTGGCAGTGCCACATCAGCCAGGTGAGCGCTGCTCGACATCATGCTGCTTGAGCAGGTGGGATTCAGCGCAAGGACACAGCTGTGGGCCTAGCTTGGCAGCACATCAACAGCCTGTTGGAGTGCTGTCCCTGACTGGCAGTGCCACATCAGCCAGGTGAGCGCTGCTCGACATCATGCTGCTTGAGCAGGTGGGATTCAGCGCGATCACACCGCCATGGCCCTTGCTTGGCAGCGTCTTAGCAGCGTGTGTGTTCAAGTTGCTGGCCACTAGTCCATGGTTGCTTGCCCTGTAGTGAATGCACCAGTGTGGAAGCATCATATGGACGTGCCTGCCATCTGTGAACATTTGCTCTTGGCTGCATAACGTACGCCCACTTACAGGCCCAGCTCTCAGCAATCCCTGCTGCAATCACTCCTGGGGCCGATGCGATCAGGCAGAGACACCTCACAAGCTGGCCAGCCAGCAGCAGCAGCAGCAACGCCGCCTGCAGTCAGCAACACCAATAGCACACTTGATCTGCTATCACTGCCTGATAGCCCATACAAGCAGCAGCAGCAGCAGCAGCAGATTATGATGCAGCATGAGCAAGTGCTAGCTTCTGCAGCTGCAGCGGTGCAAGCAGCCAGCAGCTCCTCACAACAGCAGCAGCAGCAGCAGCAGAGGTTGCCAGCAGGTGCTGGCAGCGGCAGCAGCAGCATCTCGGCAGCCAATCAAGCAGCAGCAGCACCGCCACCACCACCCCCTGACCTGCCACCACCCTATCCCGGCGCTGCTGCTGCTGCTACTGCAAACCCTTATAACAGCACTGCATACGGCCAGCAGCAACAGCACCTGCAGCAGCAGCAGCCGCCAAGCCCTGCTGCCTACATAAACAGCAGCAGCAGCAGTACAAGTCAGCCTTTAGCTGCGCTGATGGATGCAGGCTTGGGTTCTGGGGAGTTGACAAAGTTGATCCACAACCCAGCTGCATACTCTGCTGATGCAATCAACAAGCTGAGCAACTCAGTGAGCAGCACGGTAGCGACAACGGTCAACTCGCTGCTAGCTGGACGGGAGGGCCAGGCAGGGTAAGTCATGCACGTGACAATCATTGTTGTTTGATAAGTGTTAGGTGCCTGATGCAAAGCACATTGTGTACCGGAAGTAACTTCCCGACATGCTCGTGGCCATGCTATGGTGCGCCTGCGGCACAGCACGCTGCCTGTGTTGTGAGCTGCCTTTAAGCTACAGGATTGGCTGCATGCCATTTTGTGCCGCACATACGGTATCTCACCTGCTGCGTCTGCGTCTGCTGCTGCTGCTGCAGTGCACTAGCTGGGGCGTTGCCAGCTGCTCTCTCACGCGTTGCACCCAACCTGCTCACTCCAGCAGCAGCAGCAGTGCAGCGAGCTGGCAGCAGCAACACCGCCAGCCAACAGGCCAACCCTGCAGTTGCAGCACTACGAGCTCAGTTAGGCCTGCCAGCAGTCCCCCAGCAGCCTTCTGTGGTAGCTCCAGCTGGTGCTAGTGCAAGTGCTGCTGCAGTTGCAGCGTCAGCCTCTGCTGCTGCTGCTGCTCCTTGCATGGTACCTGGTGTGGTGCTTCAAGAGCTAGCTAGGTTAGGGCAGCAGCTGTTGGGTGATGATGGCAGTACAGGCGGCAGTACAGATGGTGCTGGGGGTTTCACCAGCAGCAGCAGCATACCACCGGATGTGCTGGTGTCAGCAGCGCGGCAGCATCTGATGTCATCTGCTGTCGCACAGCTACATGTAGCTCAGGTAGGACCCGGCATTTGATGTGGTATGCTGTAACACTTGATATCATTTGCGGCAGCATCTGATGACATCTGCTGTAGCACAGCTTCATGTAGCTCAGATGGGACCCGGCATTGGTTGTCATCTGCTGTAATACATGATATTATCTGCGGCAGCAGTATCTGATGTGTTCTGCTGCAGCACAGCTACATGTAGCTCAGGTAGGGCCCGGCATCTGATGTGATCTGCTGTAGCACTTAGTATAATCTGCGGCATCATCTGATGTCATCTGCTGCAGCACAGCTACATGTAGCTCAGGTAGGACCCGGCATCTGATGTGATCTATAGTAGCACTTAGTATAATCTGCGGCATCATCTGATGTCATCTGCTGCAGCACAGCTACATGTAGCTCAGGTGAGAGCCAGTGCATATATTTTGGGGCTTGATATGGTGACTAACATGCAGCCTGATGGCGTGCATTTTGAGCTCAGGGGCAACAAGAGGTTACAAACTTGTGTACGGCAGTACATGTTGCTCCGACCTGTATGGTCTGCCTTCCTAGCGCCAAAGTTTGTTGCTGCTTGTGTGTGCTCGTGTCTGCAGGTGGCACTGCTTCTGGCAGACTACCAGCACCTGGCTGCCACCTTCTTTGAGCATCAGCTGCTAGCAAGGTGGGTGCACTCGGCACACTCACCAAGGTTGTCCCTCAGACAAACAAGCAGCAGCACTGTGTTTACAGCTGTCTGGGAGAATACAGGTAGCTGCCAACAACCAGCGACCTAGCATTGGTAAGATATGACTTGCAAGCATGTGCATCTGCAGGCCTTGCTGCATGACATTTGCACCGTCCTGGTGCTCCCATTGGTGTTGTTGTACATTCACACGGCTGCTTGCGTCCTGACACGTCAGCTCTATCGCTGTTGCTGCTGCTGCTGGCAGGTTGTCGCAGGGCTTCGCGGCAGCAGTGAGTGATGCAGAGAAGCAGGCCTCAACCTTCCTGCAGCGTCAGCCGCAGGACCTGCTGCTCAGCCAGGTGCAGCAGCTGCAGGCAGAGTATAAGCAGCTGATCATGAGCGCCGCGTGAATCACTGCGAGCAAGATGCGTCTCTTGTGCTGTAACATGACGCCGTACTGGTATGACTCCAGAGGGAGGCGGGGTTGCTGCGGAATTGCGCAATGTGATGAAATTGTGCTAGGGTTACAGTGAGCAAAGGCATGACAGGGCTTGCAGATACGTATGATGATGTTGCGATGCTGCTGATAACGGACGTGCAGGTAGCAGACCTGCTGCGCCGTTCAGATTATGAGTAGAGGTTGCCTATGTAGTACCCTTATTAAGGGAGCTTGATTATGTCCAGTGAACCCCTTCAACTGGCAGCGCTGCCTTCATCTAGATCTGCTTGATGGCGCGCACCATTCACCATACTTGCAAGCCACTTGAGAGTCTCACACGTCTCTGTTTCTAGGTATGGTGTTGCAATGCTTATCTGCAACCGCTGGCAATGGCAACGGGAGCGTCCGTTGGGGCCACGTCGTTCCCAGTCGCATTGTAGCAGACAACGGCGGGCCACGTAGCCCGATGGCGCTACGTGAGCAGACCATTGTCGCGATCGCCACGTAGCTGCGCTATAAATCCCACGTATATGCACTGATGGCAATACAAGCTAGCAAAACGTCCGATTCGTGCTGTATTTCTTCGGTTACTAGCAGAGGACCTCTCACTGTTAGTGGCGGACTGCCAGGACCTGTAGTAGCCTGCCTGGACAGCTGCACAGCAGCAGAAGTTCATTGGGATGTTGCAACAATCCTCCCTGTGTGAGAGGTGGCATGCACGACAACGTGCTCTGCAAATTACCAGTTTAACGTGAATGGCTGTGTGCACACTTCGCTGCTGACGGCCACAAAACTCGAACCCACACAGCAACCTGTTGTGAGTGCAGTGCTGTCACATGATCACAGTGTGTCGACATCAGTTGCTGACCGCTGCTGCGTCTGGCCATCACGCCTGTCATCATCATCATCATGTTACCCATTAAGCCATAGCATCAACGCCATCGGCCCCGCCATCACGCCTGTGTGCACTGGCTCAACAACACAATCCATCACAAGGCAAATTTGGGCTGAGACTGGCCACGAGCACCGTCTCATCAAGTTGGTCATTTACTGCTCAACTTCTGCAAACACACACAGCTGCGCCAGTGCATAACAATTCTGCATCGTGCTGTGCCCGCCGTAGTTGCCATTGGTGACCAACAAACTGAGTCCTGTCACAGCATCCATCGCCCAAGTGCATTGAGATGAGAGTGGCACTGCCTCGTGTGGCACATGTGTCAGCCACTACACAACCTGCCATAACAGCCAACTAGGCAGGGATTATGCATAGCAAGGCAACGGCCAAATAAGCAGATAACCTGGCTGAAGCCTTTTCTTTGGTCTGAAGCCAACAACATGGGAAGCAAGAGGCGAGCCTCAGCAAACACCAAACGCGGGGCCGATGGCGTTGAATGCTATGGCTTAATGGGTAACATGATGATGATGATGACCAAACGCGCATAGGAAGGTGCAACAAGCAAGAGCACCACAGCTGCAGCACCGCACCAACCAGCTGCCAAACCACATATTACTGCTACAACAGCGCCATGGTCCATGCCTGTAGGTACACTGTATTGCATGCACGCCTTGTTGGGCCAGGCCGGCTGCTGTGCTGTGCCGGCTGCTGCGCCACACCTGCAGCAGCTAGGACCAGAGTGGAATGTCGGCAGATGGTATGTTGCCTGCAGGGCAGGCATGACGAGGAGTGCATCTCAGAATATGTCAGCGCACCAGCATGTGAAGACAATACCAAGTGCGAAGACACAGAATTGCCTGGAGGTACAGGTGCTTCAGTACAGCTGCTGTCTGACCAGCTACTGCCCATCTGCTTGCAACGCAAAGCAGCAGCAGCAGAAGCAGCACAGCGACAACATTTGCACTAGGCGACGATGCATGAAGTTCGGCTGTCGTGTGGATGAGCACTGCACTTTTATCATTGGATCAGATTGTATGAGGATTCTCAAATTGCTGCAGAATGAGTGGGTCGGGGGGGCGGGATTCGGCAGCAATCTCCTGCGCCTTGACACAGCACCGTGCACAGCCAGCAGGAAGTAGTGTGTAACAGCAAACAAGCATCGCCCTCAGCAATAGCTCTACAGAACAGGAGGTTTCGCTTTGCACCTGGGGCCACAAAAACTTGGGAAATGGCATGCCAAACTGGGCTTGGCAGATACAATGCAGCACGATGCCATGTGGCACGGCCTCTTGCCCTAGCATGGTGCACGACTAGTGCAGCCGACTGCTGTGTTGTGTAGTGTGCACACACAGAACATGCCAATACGCATGCGTGCATGCAGCATGCCGCAATGCGACATGTTCTGCACCAACTTTTACAATACCCACCTGCATCCCCGTTCAGCTTTCCTTTGGTTCCATGTCACGGCACCCCTGCCTGCAGCATGACCAGACTCCTGCAGAGATAAGTTGAAGAAGCGCGGCACCAGTCCGTTGCCAGCACCCTGACACTTGACTTGTTGATGAGGACCTCTTGAAATCTTCATTTGCTTAGCAGGCAGCCCACAGATGCATTGCAAGCACTGTAAGTTGACTCAACTGATTATCAGCTCTGCTACTAGTAGTACGCACACAACACCAGCCTCGAGTGTGCGCATCGCGAACGGCAGCTCCTGTGCACCCACTCACCTCTCCCACTCACGTTTACTGGACAACAACATAGTGTGCGCTGTCATAGCACAAAGTTTTTGCTCACCTGCACCATGTGGTAGTGGGCCTCATATCACAGGCATGTCTTGCACTCGGGTGCACTGCTTCATAGGCTGCGTTGTCTATGGGCGCTGCATTCAAGGATCCCGACCAATGCCATACTGCTTTGACCCAAATACATTCGTTGGCCTTGATGTTGATCATGGTCTGCTGCACATCGTGGCTTGAAGTGCTCCAACCAAAGCAGCGCTGCTGTATTTGGATGGACTGAGCCTGGTTGGAACGGCTGTCGAGAAAGCCAGCCCCTGCCGTGCCTGGAAATGTCTGTCGCTTGATCTGTAAAGGCGTATGTGACACCGTATGGCACGGCAGTGCTGTCCGCGAGCCCGGCGTCCTGCAGCTGCTCAAGCAACGGTCTTGCGCAAAGAACCAGCATGATCTCTGTGCTGAAAGCCCTTAAGCTACTCTTTAACACGTAACAACATCTTACAACGCCGGACCGTGGCCTACCGGCGAAGGCAGACGCGAGTGGCTGAGCAAAGCAGACGTTGGTGAGTCGAGGCTTCACGGTCAGGCGCGGAGAACGCAACTGAAGGGTTGATGATGGCGTAAAGCGCCGTTTTAGTGGTGAGAGGGGCATGTGAGATCGTCGAGTACTGCTGTTGATTTGTATCGTAACACATAACAGGGCAGGACACCTGCTGCAGATCGCTACTCCGGCACTGCTTAACGATATGTTGTGTGTTAACTGATTCACTGGTTCAACACTGAGAGTTGAACGACCTGAGGACAACATCTTGATGTTGCTGCTGTACAGCAGCAGCAGGCAGTACTGCCACTAGTGGCAGCAACATTGTGGGCCAGGGGTGAGCCTGCACCTACTGTAAAACATTCATAGGTCAGACCAGTATAATACGCTCAGCATTTGAGCTGATATCTGTGCTACAAGCAACTGATAGCCCTGAAACTGGCGGGAAATAGGCACGCAGCTCTCGAAGTCGCCATCCCTACGGTTTCACAACCACTGGGCTACGTAGCTGTCTGCAACCGAATTCGTCATGAATGCCGCTGATTGCAACAACGGTCGTTAGCTGGACAACAGGAGGAATGGGAGATCCATGTTGCCTCAAAATTAGAGACGTATCAAAGCAGCGTGGCTGCTTTCATCCACTATTGTTTGCTTGTGCGGCGCGATCCTGGGTTTGTGGACGGAGAGCTGGCTGGTGCTGACAGCACTTCTACTGCTGAGGACTCTGAACTCTCAGAGTTAGTTGAAGTTTCCAGTTGATTGGTGTTTCTTTTCTGATCGTTTTGGACCCCATGAGCCTTGTTTGGCTTTTTTGCTGGTGGGCCAGTGGCCCTACTTTGGTAATTGGCAATTGGCAAAGAGATGTAGAGCAGGTGCGTGGTAAAAGCCAAGATCTGCCACCGTGGCAGCAGGCTGGTCCATAACATGTCCCACTGTCTCGCAACCCTACAGCTCAAGCTAGCAAGAGGAGGCCGGTCCATCATCATCATCATGTTACCCATTAAGCCATAGCATCAACGCCATCGCCCCGCGCCCCTCAGGAGCGGAAGAAAGAGGGAGCACTGCTCCATTGTGTTTGCAATTATTACGCACATCCCAAGCGGACAAGATACTCAGCAATGCTCCTAGATATCACTCGGCTGCCCCTACTACCCCAAATATCATCAGAAACAAAACGCAACAACTTAGTGGATGCATCCGGTCAACTTGCGAACAACTTACATTGCGCAATTTTTCAGCGCCGCCAGCAACATCACGCAAAACAGACCGAATTTCATCAAGCATAGTATCCCTCTGAGCAGAAGTAGCGGGACAATCAAACATCAGATGTGACAAAGACTCAACACCCTGACCACAAGCAGGACATGCTGTGTTAGAATCAGCTCTGCTGCCGCCATAACGACTGGTACGCTCATGCACGCAAAGACAGCCCATTCGAACACGCATCAGCAACTCAATACCACGCGTTGGCGCACCAGAACACAAAAAGGGCCTAGCCTTTTTAAAACGCATGGCATCAGCATGTGTAGGGTGCACATGCGTGATGTAACGGCTCAAAGTAGAGTGCTGCAGTGATTCACAAACAATTGTGTCTGCATGCAGCTTCCTGACCTGATGGTTGATGTGATTCTTGCACGCATTAGCTCGATCAGCCGTCGCCTCAACATCCACACCATACTTGCAAAGCAAACTCTGCACATACTTATGCCAAGGTGTCACCGCAACAGCACCACTAGGGCGCTTCCACTCAGCTGAGAAAACCTGACGTGGCAAACGCGAATTCTGCATGCGCTGGACCCTAAAGTAATACTCCATCGCCCTCTGATGAAGCCACATGTGCAATGGCTTCACACCCCATTCAGCCAGAACAAGTGAAGTGCAAGGGCGCTCCTTGCCACAACGCATTGAGCACTGATGATGTCAGTCTGCACTTTGTCAATCTGTTGCAGTTGCCTTGCAGTTGACGGAAACCAAACCTCACTGCCATATTCAACAATCGGGCGAACGCATGTAAGCAGAATGATACGCTTTACTTGCACGCTGATGAGCCGGCTCTTCCAAACTGGCATGAGCCCACCCTTCACACGATGCACTTTTGCCAACATCTTCTCAAAGTGCGTATTCCAGTTGCAGGCATTGTTGAACCACAGGCCAAGGTAGCGGTACTCTGATACAACAGGCACAGGCACACCGTTCCAAACGATGCCAGAATCAGCCAACTGGCTGGGCTGTCTAGCTGGTGAGACATGCATGACAGCAGACTTCAAGCTATTCAGCTTGAACCGCCACTTATAACTGTATTCATAAACTGTTGCAGCCACAGCCTGAACCTCAGCCAGAGATCCGCACACAGCAACAAAGTCATCAGCCTGCATGGCTGCCACAACCTGACCAGCAGGTTCGTCACAAGGGCCCTTAAGGGTGATTCCAGGGTGCTTTGCATGCACCTCATGCAGCAGATCATCAATGAAGTACAGGTACAGTGTGGGGGAAATAACATCGCCCTCATGCAAACCAAGGTCACATGTGAAGCTCTCAGTGACATGACCTTCATGAGACACCACACGGCGTGCACCCTGATACAAGTTGTAGAGTACACGGAACATCTTTCCACGCACACCCTTGTCCCACAGCTTTTGAAAGAGCCCATCAAGCCACACTGTTGGGAAAGCCTTATAGGTGTCAACAAACGGCACATAAGAATCCTTCCCCTCAGCTTTCCTCCCACCCAACACCTCACTGAGCACACTCTGGTGGTCAGCACAGCTGCGCTTGGGACGAAAGCCGTTCTGGATCTCGTGCAGCAGCGGCGTTCCTGCTGCTGTAGCAGCAGTTACACGCTGCTGCTGCTGCTGCTGTTGCTGCTGACGTGCCTGCTGCTGCTGCTGTTGCGCCTGCTGCTGCTGACGTGCCTGCTGCTGCTGCTGTTGCGCCTGCTGCTGCTGCTGCTGCCGTTGCTGTGTCGTGCCCTCCGCCACTGACTTGCCTTCTGCAAAGTTGATGAGGCGCTGGTTGAGAACGCTGGTGTAAAATTTGTAAAGCACGCTAAGCAGGGTGATACCACGGTAGTTGGTGGGGTCTGTCAGGCCCTCATTGCGTGGTGTGCTCGCGTATGAACTTCGGAGTGCATCGTGTGTGCACAGCATCGGGCTGGCATTCATGTGGCCAAACGCCGTTTGCAGCTGCACGGTCAGGTTCTGTGCCACCGTGGCACTGAGTCAGCATTGGGCGAGATGAGCAGGTGTCAGTAGTTGTAAGATCTTTGTTACACTGCCGTTGTGACAGTCTCCATCGCAACCTTGCTTGGCATGATGCTTAGCATATGCCAACAAACTTGCTGCTTGGTTAATGGCAGACTCCCAACAAGCAAGATGCACAATCATAAACCAAGTCAATCAACCTGGCATTTGGCACAACTCTCCTATGCCACGGCACCTCGTCAGCGAGTGTGCCGGGCACATGCGTTGCCAATGCACGGGGCAGCAGCAAGCTGCTTGCACGGCCAATGGCCACACTGTGACGGCCAGCCTCGCAGCTAGCGCGTCATGCACACTCTCTGTTGCACAATGCGTGGTGCAGGGGAAAGGGGTGTGCAAAGAGGCAGTAAAAGGCTGCAACAAAGCATGTTATTGTGCTGTTGACCAGCACCCACAAGTGGTAGCTGCAACAAGACACGACAGAGTTGTTGGTAAGTGTGTGTGAGGCACAAATAACGTCAGCACGCTGCATACTCGCTCTCTCAAACGATTCCCTCAAAGAGCCCAAAGTAGCAACCGCACTTGCAGCATGTGCATTGAATAATCAACCTAGCTGGGGGTCCCTCCCAGCATGCCAACTCCTTTGGAAGGGTAGCATGGTGTATTTGATATGCCTGCAGCCGCCATTCAAGTACATGGCGTGGGTACAGGCGATGCATAGCACGAACATGACCATGCTTCATGCAGATGCGGCCATGCTTCACCATGTGTATTCTTCTTGGAAAGAGGCAACAACAGAGTGCATCAACAGACTCAAGACTCAAAACTCCTGATTTAGTGCCGCTTGTCTATGCGATAACTAATCAACACTGCGCAAGACAACACAAAATGGCACCAGAACTTCCAAGTTGACATCACCAAAGGACACCACAACAGAAACATCACTGTCCTGCAGGCAAAGCAGCAGCATGATTATATGCCATTGCCGCACCAAATGCACATGCTGCTGTCCACACTGGTTCATCCCTGAGTAACCGTCCCGTAGCCTAGCTGCATGGTGCAACAGCTCCACACACCTGGTGCTTCGAGTGTGTCATATGCATCAACATAGCGAGTGCACATGTGCTGTGCACGCCAACAACAAGACAACACTGCTGATGTAAGCTGCTGCTGCTGGAAATTCCAGCATACGCAGTGCTGCTGCGTACGCCTGGTGTGCAGTCCTTCACGCCGCCTGCGATGCCAACGGAATTGCTCCCCTCTGCAATATCTAGTCAACTCTCAAACAGTGGCGCCTGGACGGGCTGCCAGTTTCTGCATGGACACCATAAAGCCAACCCTGTCCACGTACCAGCTCACCCACATGCATCAGAGAGCAGATTTCACACCCCCGCTGGTCACGCAGTAAAGAATGTAAATCTACACATTGCCTGAACTGTCTACCATAGGCCAAATCGTGACCGGCGCATAAACTACAATGGAGCCAATACATAGATGTGTAGGCTGCTGCAAACCATCTGAGTTTGCCTGTACAACGGCCGCAGCTGCTGCGCTGCAATGCAGGCGTGCATGTGTGACATTCAGCGGTGACATTCAGCAAGTGACAAGCCACCAGAACAATCCATCCTGATCAATGTGGATGAGCACAAAAGCCTATGTCAAGCCCTCAAGACAAACACTGCTGCACACACACCAGCACTGACAGCAGCAGCTAGCTGCGCCAAACATTACCAGGGGGTGCTGACTGTCAAACTACCAGGGATCACGTCGCCAGCAAGAGCTTCCACCGCATCCGCGCGACTGCGGCTGCTCACCAACTGGGATGCAAGAGCGCAGTTGCGCGTTTACTTCTTGCCCCAGCCACTCTGGAAGAGCGCTCCCCGGCTGCCCATCAGGCGCCTGTCCATGCTCTTGCTCCAGCCTGAAGGTGCCTTCTCCCACCAGGGCTTAGGGGTAGCCTTGGTCCACCAGGGGACACGTGCCCTGTTCTTGGGGCGGTACCAGCAGGGCACATCACGCCATGACACGCCAATCACACCCCACTGCTTGCCAGCAAGCTGCAGAGGCAGGAAAAGGCAGTAGCAAGCAGGATGTGAGTGAACATGCTCACAGCAGGAAGAGGATGTTTTCTGTCCTGTGCGTCGATATGTAGCGAAGGATGATGATCAACTTGGCAAGTGCAACTTGGGTCTGTCAGCTACCAGCTGCAGTGGCAGCTGCTCGATGCGTGCACCATCACAGCACAATTAGTGTGTGCTCCTGTGAACATGTGCAAGACCATCACCGTGGCTCTGGTGAGTTACTGCTGCTGTTACTTTTGTTCCGTTGCTCACCTTCTCATAAGCCCACACTGACAAGTCCAGGTGGTACATGTCACCGCAGCACCAGCGCTTGTTGCTGGCATAGTTGTCGGGGTACACGCATGGGCAGGTGTCGGTCACCATGATCACTACTGATGAGTAATCGTTGTAGCACACATTCTGGCGGTCAAGCCACTGGCCATAGCCATCTGCAAAGCCCATGGGCTTGCACTTGACTTCCTTGCACTTGCTGTGAGGCAGCAAAGAATCAGGCAGTACAGCAGGAGGGTCAGGAGGCAGTAGGGCTTCGTCTGATGAGTTGCAGGCAGCAATTCTCTCAGTAATGAAGTTTGCTCTTTTGCAACGCAGTTGTGCCGTCCGACCCGGTTGTGCAGCAATTCGGTTGCACTGGCCCTGAGCGAGCACAGGCGCTGCCAAGACCCGCGTTTCCCAACTCACCCGCAGCTGCCACCATAGTCTCCAGCCTTGTCTGAAATGGCTGCAACGTCCCAACCTGCGATCGAGAGCAGCAAAGAAGCAGGGTCAGCGCCGGTGACAAGGGCTGTGGGCCAGTATCACTAGGCAAGGCTCCCTGCATGATCTGGCTCACGATTGTGCCTGCTGCTAATATAAGATAGCGTCTGAACTGCTGTGCAGCGCATGCCGCAGGACAGGCAGCCATCGTGCAGGTGTAACCTCCCGGGAGGGTAGCAACCCACCAGTGGCTACGGCCTTATCCAGCCAGCCGAAGCCGCAGCTGCCCTTGTGAATACTCCAAGCGTCCGTGCCTGCGGTGAAACAATCGGTCGATAAGCCATGTGCACTGAAGAAGGGAGGCGGGCTTTGAACTTCTGAGTGTTGACTGCTGCGCCTGCCTGCTGATGCATCGCTGCGACTGCTCACCATAATAGGTTGCACGGCCTGTCTGCCAGCCTCCAAAGCCTGGTTTGTTGGCTGCAGTTAGGCTGAGCAGGCTGAGCGCCACCAGCACGTATGTCAAGGCCATAGTGGTGACCAGCTGCGCTATGCTGTACTGCAGACGTATTTAACTTAACGCCGGGTGGGTCAAATATTTGGCAGCTGCGTGGAGCAGGTTAAACGTCCCTGTAGAAAGTACTGTCCTGATTGATGAACGAGAGCAGAACAGACTTGGCAGTAAATGTGACAGTGCAGGGCGGATATAAAGCCCGAGCAACGTTGAGCCTGTGCAGAGGGCGTGGGGGCATATGTGCGCAGGATGCCTGTTACTTTACTTGTCGGACGGTTGCGCCTGACTGGTTCCAGCGCATTCTGCGAGTGGTGAGTCTGCCAACAATCTTGATTGAATGTACTGATTGTTTTGGAAAGCCGGCTGTTCTCTGAGCGATGCACGGGCCCTGGCTGTCACCGGAAGACAAGCTCCCGATCAGGCAACAAGCTGCCGATATGTCAAGAAATCACCCGAAAAACACTGATACGTCATGCACACAAACAGGACACATGTTTGAATGGAAATCTTAGGAAGCTCACATAGGTGCGTGGGCCGGAAGGGAGTTGGGGTGTGTGAGCAATCCGGGACCATCAGCTGGCCACGGGTGCTAGATCCTGATCACGACGGCGATCAATCGATAGACATCACCAAGCGAAATAACATTTCAGGCGCTTGCTCTGCTCACGTGTAACTAGTGAGACTGGTTACCAGTGATGAATGCACCTCCCGATGCGCCACAGAACGGAACCTGATGACAGCCTGAACAACAGAACAATGACCTGCTTCACTCCTTCAGCAATGCTCGCAACCACCAGTTTACTGCGGAAATGCAAAACTCCCCGGCCGATGTCCCGGCCTGCCCACCTCCAGCCAATCCAAAGCTGCACACTAGATCAAACCTGCTGCCTAACGCCTGAGATATGCTGCCTATCTGCCTATAGTCTACACGCAAGCCTGATGCTTTACAGAGACCGCCTGTTGCCGCTGCTTGCCACTGCTAGCCCTGACTTGGAAGAGCACTTTGCCACCGCCTTCAGCACCTCCTCAGCGCTGGGCCGCTTTGTTGCATCACTCGCCAGCATGTTCTGCAGAGGCAGCAGAACAAGCTGTTGGCTCAAGTGCATCATAGCAAAAGCTGAATTTCCAGGTACAGACAATCATGCTTGTTGTACAGTTGCTTGCCAGGTGCAGCATCAGCAACAACATCATGGTGTGGCCGCCATGGCACATTGAAGTGGGTCATTATTATCATGTTGCCCATAGCCGTAGCATCGCGGCACAATGGGATGAGTACACAAGCAACTTAAATTGAAAAGCAAAGTTGCCAAGGAGGGCTGCGTTTGGTCTGCCACTCACCGTCAACACCTTCGTGAACGTCGTGGTCAGCGCGGGCAGCATGATCTTGCCCTCACGCAGCTTCTGGTAGCGCTCGCCGTTGCTGGGCAGCGCGCTGCCAGAGGCCAGCTCGTACAGCGTCAGCCCCAGCGCGAAGATGTCTGCCTTGTCCAGGTGCTTGGTGTCGTTGTTCAGCAGCTCCATCGGCAGGTACCTGCACCAGCGGTACGCAACAGCGCGTGACACAGCAGACAGACGTGAGTAAGTATGACCAGCACACCACCCATGTTGATGCCTCATCTCGTCAGCTGCGACAGCGCCACGCAACGGCATGACGCAGCAGACAGGATACAAGGCAGGCTTGAGGGACTCTGGCCGGCACACCACACATATTTTACCTCAGCTCGTCAGCTGCCCAAAACTGCCCCTGCTGACACCACACACTCAGCCCAGCAGGATGTCTTGCATGTGAAAAGCCAGCAGCACTCTACAAGAACAGCAAGCAGAGACACACGACCCCTGCATGCGCCAGCTAGCAGCCAGTCCTGCCACTGCAGCAGCCTCGCACAGCTCACCGCGAGTCGCCCTCCTGCACGCGCCAGTGCCCGCTCTTGAGCGTAGCCAGGCCAAAGTCACCCAGCTTGTACAGCCCGTCACCGCCGTCCCTGCAGCAGTAGATGTTGTCGGGCTTCAGGTCCAGGTGCACGATGCCGCGGCGGTGCATGTGGTCCAGCGCTGACGCCATCTGGGGGCGCGGCCACACAGCAGCAGCAGCAGCAGCAGCAGCAGAACATTCAGGTTGCAAAGTATGTTGGTCACGTTATGACAGCAGCTGAACATACATGCGGCATTGCTGTGCACGGCCGCTTGGTGTCCCTGTGCAGTATTGCATCTCGGCCAGAACACTTGCCCCCCACTCGCAGTTGGGTACACAAACAGGCGCAACTGCCTACTAAGCCATGTCCACTGGTCGCACCAGCTGGAGCACGCGAAAATAACTGTGCTGCACCGGGCACGTTGTACTGCTCATCAAGTGCGGCTCACCTGCTTGAGCAACCCCACGAGCTCAGGCTCCCGCCACGGCTGCGCGTCCTGCAGCTTGTTGTGTGCTGCCAGGCTGTCACCACATAGCTCCATTTGGATGTACAGGTGGTCGCCCTGCAGGCAGCACACGGATGTTTATCAAAAAAAGGTCTTGTCACATGAAAGTACTGGTATCACGCTATGAGGCACTAATCATAACACAACCACATGTTGCTCATGTGCTGCCGGCAAAGGGAGTGCACAAGCACATCGTATCTGCACACACGAGTGCTGGTTTGGGTGAGCCTGTGCCATGACCAAACCGCCAAAAAGGCACAGCCCGTGCGCCATCAGGCAACCCACCTGCATGTCTGGCTCTGCCCAGGCTGAGTAGTACTGCACGATGTTGGGGTGCGCGCCCACAGCAGCAAGTGCCTGCACCTCCTGCAAAGCCATCAGCAGCAGCAGCAGCGTGCGTAAGTTGTCGGCAGGACACCGGCGCAGGCCAGACAGGACCCGCCAAGCACTAGCGGCAAGTGCAACCATCTGCATCGAGGCAAGTGGGCAGTCAGCTAGCTCTGCTGACGTTAGCCCTGCAGCAGGTCCTGTGAACAGCACTGCTGCTGCAGCTATCGCACCAATGGTCAGGTCACCAAACATACAACCGAGCTCTGCTTGCTGCGCCCACCTGCAGCCACGCGTTGCGCTCCTTGTTGTCGCTGACGGGGGCCTTGGTGCGCTTCAGGGCATACTCGCAGCCATCGATGCGGTGCGTGCCCCTGAACACAATGCTGAACCCGCCCTTGCCCAGCTCCTTCACCTGGCGGAACTCAGAGCTGCAGCAAGACAGCAGGGCACACAACCATGAGCAGCAGGAGGGGGGCTCAGTTTCACTGCGTCCGTTCCCAGGCTAGGTTACAGTGCTGACCATGGACCATGGACTGAGCCAGCCCCAGCTAAGTGCACAAGCCACACCTCATTGCAATGCTTTACCAGGAGCAGCCCGCTTCCTGCTCTCCTGTTGTTTGAGCCACAACGTGCGTTCGTGACAGGTCATCAGCGGTGATTGGCGACGTGGTCAATAGCACTGATCACCCAAGCAGAGCACAACTACCACAAAAGCGGGTGCCAAGGATAGCCTGCGCAAGACGTTCATAAACCAGCTGCTCACCTGAGGCGCGACACTGTGGGGCAGTGCTTGAGGCTCCTGCTGTCAAACTCAAGCGGCTGGTCGCCGTCCACTCCCATCTTGAACGGATTGCGGAACGATGCTGGCGACACAGGCCGCACATGCCCGCCAAAGCGGCTAGGCCGCGCGAGCCCACGCGAGGGCACTGGCGGCAGGCTGAAGGTGCAGCCTGGCAGCAGCACAGCAGCAGCATGTGCAGCACGTCAGGCAGATGTCGCACATACATGCACACGCGTACGCCTGCATTCTGGTCTGCAGTCCTGCAGGATTGCGGCGTGTGGTTCAGCCTGGCTGGCCGGTCGTGCGTCGACTCGATACGCCGCCATGTGTGCGTCAGCAAGAACAGGCTGCTTCATGTCTAGCATTTTATTGCGTTGCTGGAAGCCGCACATGCAAAACAGTTTCAGCAAATGATTGCAACATGGCAGGCACCTCATGCCCCACTGCTGCTCCCTCCAGACTGACCAGAGTTTGCTAAGCTGGAAGACGGTTCATCTGCTGTCTGCTGCTGGCTGGGCTGGCTAGTCGCCTCCGTGTTGTCGTCATAACCTGCACACCATGGGCAGCGCAAATCAGCAGAGTTGCCAGTGCTTGTTGATTACACAGCAGCAAACTGCAGGAACTGGTAAAATATGATTGCTGTGACTTTGCGGCATGACAGCCAAGAACAGCTCAGTCAGCGAGCTGACAGGTTGCTGTGAGCTGAACTGCATCTGCTGCAGCATGCAACTTGCCAAGGCAGCCCTTTGCACCCATGACAACTGAGGCACACTATGCTGCTGCCTGGTGAGCATGTCGGTGATGCACAACTGTAAGGCTGCGGCTGCAGTAGGCATAGCTGCTTGTACAAATGTCAAAACATCAGCTAACAGCAGACTTGCTGTACTGCCTGCTGGCCATCCCTGCTGGTATGCTTGCACGCCACGCACCTGCTGCATGCCGCGGCCGCTTGGTGACGTGCCGCACTGGGCTGGCTGCTGGCGACCTGCTGCGCTGGTCCTGCTGCATGCTGAGGTCATAGTCAAACTGGAACTGCTGGTCCACCGGTGTGGCGTAATCAAAGCTGCCGCTGCAGTTGCAAAGCAAAACATGAGGCGGCATGTGCGAGCCATGGTGAAGTGAGCAGGACTCTCAAGCAAGGCCCAAAAGCAGAATGCCACTGAGCATGCAGTTGCTGCAGATGTCGTTGCACAAAAGAACTACCGATGGTTGTTGATGCAAGGGCACCACCGTGCAAAATGCAGCGCTGCACATATTTAATCCAAGCAAAAGATCCACGCAAAAATGTCATACGACCTCAGCTGCTGAATAAATGCTTAACTATCGGCAAGGCAGCACTGCACATGTGGCACTGGTAAATGACCTACAATGCATATGTGCGCTCCATGGTATACAGGGACTTTTGGCATGAAAGTGGCAGCACAGGTAGCTGCATGCATGGCAGTGGAAGCAGCACTGCATGGGTTGTGCAAACAACTTGTGCTGGGTCTGTTAGCATGGTACCGCTTGATCTCCAGCTCACCACATGTCCTGGCTGGGCAGCCGTTGGGCAACCTCAACCGTTAGCTGCCGCTGAGTTGTGCTGCTGCTGAAGCGCTGCAGCAGCAACTGTGAGGGCGGTCTTGTGGGCCCCTCCTGCGATGTGGCCATCTCATCATCTTTTATCTGTACATTGGCTATTGCCACAGTGATTGCTGCTGTCTTTCGCAGGTCCAGTGGTTGTCTCATCGCCTGTGATGGCTCCTGTGTGGCCTGTGATGGCTGGGTGAACAGCCCAGCAGGGGGTGCTCCTGCTGCTGCTGGTTCCCTCTGCATCTCCACGAAGCCCGAGCGGCTTGCCTCATCTCGCGCGAACAAATTGCTGCCTGTCCTATCAACAAACTGCAGACGGCCACGGCTGGGCTCGTGCATGCTGGCTGCAGAGCCCAGAGGACTATCGAGGAGGGACCTGAACTGGGGCTCTCAAGCGCCCCCTCCCATCTGAAGCGCTTGTGCAACAGCTTTACAAAGGTAACAGAAAATCGTGGTCCGTTAAAACTCTGCAGAGCACCTGGGTGTTGAAGTTGGTTGTGCGTGCAGTCAGCGTTTGACAGCTTGGCTCGATAATCACAGTGCAACAGACGCTAATATCATCTTCGCAGAGTATGTCACGGCAGAACTTGGCTGTGGCAGAGAAACATATCCATTCAAATCGCAACACCTCAAAGTAACAGTCAACCTCCTTCTTCACCCTCAGAGAAGCACCAACCTCTCCTAGTGAGGACATAGAATTCTTTAGAAGCCAACTGCAGCGGCAACAGCGCATCTCCCAGGATAGCAAACAGTGAACAGGATGGGCTCCCGGGCGAGGTCGCAGGCTGACATCGATGCAGCCACGATGGCGATCAAGGTGCGTTGAGTCTTATGGGAGCCCCGGACTCGCATCAGACTCTCGCAAGGTAGTCAGTCTGCGCCCCTCGCCTTGAGCACGCGTCGTTTGCCGTGTCCTGCCCTGCTCTACGCACAGAGTGGCTTTTAGGCAACTTTGATAATGTGTTAGTAGATCAGACGCTCTGAGCGGCGCTGCAGAAGTACCTACCAGAAGCTCACATGTTGGACTTCTGCTGTGCGTGTGCTGCTGTTGCCCTGCTGGTACAGGTGCAAACCGTTGGGAGCGGGTACATCCAGCTGCCGCCTCAGAAGCGGTTTGAGGGCGTGGTCGTGCAGCCTCCTACTGTAGCGGTGAGCACAGGCAGCCGCAAGCACAGCTCTGCTGGGTGCAGCGGTCAACTGTTGCTGACTCGTGCCCAAGCATCACTGCGCTATATTGACTGTTGTTTTGCTTTGACGTGCAGCACCTGGATCACCCAGACCAGTTTCATGCTGGGCATCAGGGTGCTGGCAGGCATGCTGGTAGCCACCAGGGTGGCTACACAGGAGCACACAGGGGAGGTCACCAGGCCAACGGCGGGTATTATGGCGGACAGGTCAGCCCCTGTTGTTCGTGTTGCTACAGTCAGACTGTTAGCGTTTGTTGCCTGTTCAACTTATGGGCAGCCCAGCTACTGCTGCCTGTACAACTTGAACACAGCCCAGCTGCAAGTATCACTGAGGTGGTCCATGATACCACAAATTGCAGTACCACAGCCATACACACACGCCTTGTTCGTAAAGAGCACTGCCTCACATAGCAGCACGCCTTGCCAAGTGACTTGGCAGCCGCAATGCCAGGCTGCACACGGGCCGATTCCTGCAGGATCTCATGTGCAAGAAGATGCAGCAGGGTGCCTTCGTGAGACGATGTTACATGTCATCGCCTTTGCTCACTAGTGACTCACCGCTGCTCGTGCATTGCGTGCCTAATGCAATGCTGTTGTATGTGCAGGGCCACGGGCATCAGGCTGGCTACGGCAGTGCTGGCCCCAGGGGTCCCGGGCACCACACCCACCACCACCAGGTGCGCCTTGCTCACAGCAGCAGCAGCAGCACGACGCACCAACAGCCGCAGTGCACGCACCCAGTTCACAACCAAACAGGCCACAGCATCAGTAGACAGCCTGTGGGAAGAATGCAGTGTGGGCTCAACTCTGCTGCTGCTGGTGGCTCAAATGCCTCTGCACCTGCCGTCGGCTGTTTGGAACGTATCGGGTGCTTCGCTGTGCATCTTGATGCCTGTGATGTTCACATGACTCTGCTGTGCTCCTGTGTTTTGCATCATGCGCCAGGGCTATGGCCACGGCAGTGCCCCCCACCACCACCAGCCTGGCCCTGGCTACCAGCAGGCCAACGGCTACCGAGGCCCACAGCAGCAGCATAGGCCGGCTGGCCCCGGCGGCCAGCTGCAGCAGCACAGCCACCAGCAGCAGCACCACCAGCAGCACCAGCAGCACCCGCAGCAGCAGCTGCAGCAGCGCCCCAGCCCTGCACCCCACCACCCGCAGCAGGGGCCCCCTGCAGGCTACCACCACCCTCCACAGCACCAGCAGCACCACCCAGCAAGCTACCAGCAGCAGCAGCAGGGGCCGCCTCAGCAGTACAGGCAGCAGCAGCAGCACGCCGCACCCCCTCAGCACCACCGCCCGCAGCCCGCCGCTGCCGCAGCCGCAGCTGCTGCTGCGCAGCTGGCACACGACATGTCCGCCAAGGTGTCTCTGAGCAACGGTGGGCCCGCGGGTGGGGCTCCTGCAAAGCCTGCGGCTCCTGCAAGCACTGCTGACAGCGGCGCCGATGGGGACGAGAGCAAGATGTCGGCCAGCCAGAAGAAGCGGCTCAGGAAGAAGCTGCGCGAGAAGACCAAGGCTTAGGCGCCACTGCAGCAGCATGCGCGCTGCGGGGCGCAGCAGCATGCGTGCTTCGCGGTGCAGCAGCGTCCGTGCTTCGTGGTGCAGCAGCATGCGCGCTGCGGGGGTAGCTGCCACGTTGATGCCGCAGTGCCTGTGTCCCAGGCATCACAGGGACGCTGCAGACACCAGCGCTGTTGATGAGATGCTTGAAGTGTAAGGCTGCTGCGGGTTCTGCAGCAGCAAGTGGGTGGTGTGCGTCCTGCAGCAGCAGGCGGGCGTGTTGGTGAAGCAGCAGCAGCCAAGACAGCAGTCGAAGGCAAGAAGAGACCTGCAAGGGGCATGGATTTGGGTGGGCCGGTTGCAAGCAGATGCTGCAAGAGTGAGGCCAGAGAGCGGGTTGAGGTTGGTGGAAGTGTGTTACAGCAGCATGTTTCCTGCGCTGCTTGTGTGCGCCTGATGGCGGGGGCCATGGGCACGGAAGTGGTGTGTGGAGGAGCATACTGGCCGCGTTGTGCATCTGTCTCTTACGGATGGTTGGCAGTCTGTGTGATGGGGCTGCTGGCAGTCGTGGCCGCTGCTTGTGCAAGCGTCACATGTCGTGGCCTGTGCTTTTGTAAGCGTCACGTGTGCGTTTGCGTGAAGGGGCCGTGGCTTATGGGCTGTTGGCGGTTGGCAGTCGAGCCCAGGTGGCGGTCAGGAATGTTGGGCAGGTTTTGGAAGTGGGGTCACGGCTATCAGACATATGGTTGGCGGAGGCCTGGGGACGGTCGAGATCGGGGCAGTGCTTGCAATGATGCCTGGCAAGGGTTGCTGAGGGTGTTTGCTCATGTGCCAGCCATGCGTAAGCATATGCATACATGCTGCAGGCTTGGTTGATGTATGTGTTAGCACGCGGAGGAAGGTAGGCACAAGGTGTGCTGCACAGCAGAGGGCAGCACGCGGTGGGCCTTGCATGCATTGTCTGGGCTTTACGGTATGATTATGAGGTACAACCCTGCTGGCCGTTGCATCTGCTGCAGCTGTGTCGCTGGTTACAGAGATGGCTGTTTGGTCCCATGAATCATGCAGCTGCGGACCCTCGTGCGCTATGCTGGCTTCCGCTGCATGCGTCTGCTGCAGCTGTGTCGCTGGCTACAGTGAAGACGATTGCTGGGTGCTATGAGATACAAAACCCAGTGCTTTGGAAAGTGAGGCCCTTTTCCTTCGAGTTTGGGATGTGCCATGCTGGCCGCTGCATGCGTCTGCTGCAGCTGTGTCGCTGGCTACAGTGAAGACGATTGCTGGGTGCTATGAGATACAAAACCCAGTGCTTTGGAAAGTGAGGCCCTTTTCCTTCGAGTTTGGGATGTGCCATGCTGGCCGCTGCATGCGTCTGCTGCAGCTGTGTCGCTGGCTACAGTGAAGACGATTGCTGGGTGCTATGAGATACAAAACTCAGTATTATGGAAAGTGAGGCCCTTTTCTCTGAGTTTGGGGTGTGCTATGCTGGCCGTTGCAAGCGTCTGCTGCAGCTGTGTCGCTGGTCACAGAGATACGACCGCTGGGTGCTATGAGTTACAGAACCCAGTGCTTTGAAAAGAGAGGCCCTTTTCTTTTGACTTTGGGATCTGCCATGCTGGCCGCTGCTTGCTGCTGCTGCTGCAGCTGTGTCGCTGGTCACAGAGATGACGGCTGCTGGGTGCTATAAGATACACAACCCAGTCCTATGCAAGTGAGGCCCTTTTCCTTCGAGTTTGGGATGTGCCATGCTGGCTGCTTGCTGCTGCTGCTGCAGCTGTGTCGCTGATCACAGAGATGGTGACTGCTTGGTGCTATGAAATGCAAAGCCCAGTCATGGGAATGTAAGGCTTCTGTTTTTGAGGTTGGGATGTGTCATGCTGGCCGCTGCATGCGTCTGCTGCAGCTGTGTCGCTGGTCACAGCGCTGGGGCTATCGAGGCTCGTGTACACACGGTCAAAGCCAGGACTCTGTTGTTTGCTAAACTCTGGGATGTGCCATGCTGGCCACTGCTTGCTGCGTGCAGTTGTGTCATTGGCTAAAGTTACGGGAGTGGGGCGTGATGGTGCAGGATGGTGCGATGTGCTTGCACCTCAGATGGCAAAAGTGTTTGCAGGGTAAGCGTTTTGGCTGCTGCGTTTGCACGTGTTGGGTGGCTGGGTGGCTGGGCTATGAAGCAGTTTGTGCGGCCATGCTGGCCACTGCTCCTGCAGCAGTTGTGTCACTGGCTATGAGGCAATTTGTGCGGCCATGCTGGCCACTGCTCATGCAGCAGTTGTGTCACTGGCTATGAAGCAGCTTGTGCGGCCATGCTGGCCACTGCTCATGCAGCAGTTGTGTCGCTGGCTCTTGGGAGACCTTATCAGATCAATGTTTATGTTAGTAAGCTGGCAACATTGCTTGTCATGCACATAGCCTTGTAGTGCGTTGCTGCTGCTGGCCGCTGCTTGGCAGCTGTGTCACTGATGCAACTGGTGCAACATCCTGCTTGGTCCACATTTGCCGCAAGGCTCGTAGCATGATCAAGCTGGCCACTGCACCAAGTGCGGTTGTGTCACTTGCTTCACTGGATAACCGGGAGCACGTTTTGAAGTTAATTGGCCAGCGTAAAGCAGCAGGTGTCCTTGTAGCATTGTCAAGCTGGCCACTGCACACAGTGCGGTTGTGTCACTTGCTTCACTGGATGACTGGGAGCACCTTTTGAAAGTTGATTCGCCTGCGGAAAGCTGCATGTATCGAGCATGGAGGCAGCAGTACCAGCAGCAGCATTTCGCAAGCTGAGCTGCTCTATGCCAGGTGTGAATGGGGCAGACCGCTAATGCAGATCTGCTGTTACTTTTGACAGTTTCTTCTATCCTGTCATTCTTACGCAAGGGTTGGCTCCTGCTGGCCGCATGTTTGAAGTGCGCAACTTGTTACAGCGCACATGCCAGCAGAGTGAGTCATCCGCTGAGATCGTTGCATTGTTTGCATACTATCATTCCTATGCAAGGATTTGCCCCTGCTGGCTGCTTGTTCGAAGTGCGCAGCTTATCACAAGCGCACAGCCAGCAGAGTGAGTCATCCGCTGATATCGTTGCATGGTTTGCAATCTTGGCTGCAGGCACGCTAGGATTGGCCCCTGCTGGCCGCATGTTTGATGTGCACAACTTATCACAAGCGCACAGCCAGCAGAGTAAGTCATCCGCTGAGATCGTTGCATTGTTTGCAAACATTGCTGCAGGCGCGCTTTGTTGGCGCCTCAGGCTACTGCCTTGCGTTTTCCGTCCGAGGATGCATGTGTGCTACGGCGGCCGATGCAATCAGCAGGCGACGTTGCACAGCGCGTCAGGTTGTCAGCTGCTGCTGATTACTCATCACAGCCCACTGGCACTCATCATATTGGCGGCCCCATGGGAGCACGAGCGAATGCCAATCGGATTGCCAGCGCTGAAGTCCATTGCATGGATGGTGTTAAGAGTCAATTGGCGTGCAGTGTGAAGTTTTGCATTTTACATGTCATTGCAAACATAATGCAGTGCGCGGACCGTTGGACATCGTGATGTAAGAGGTGTTACATATATCTCCAAATCAACACAGACATCACAAGGATGCTCAAGCTTTTAGGGACTCTTGCCACAAATGCACACTGCTGCAGATGCCAAGTCAATTATCCCCAGATGTGCATAGCAGCCTGCACAGCAGCACTTGAGCTGTGCGTCGCGGCAGCATTGGGCCCAACATGTCACTGTGACACATCCATGTGCACACACGAAGCATGCAGACAGCTCTGTCTCCGCACATCATGCATCACATCATGCGTGGATAGGTATGCAGGTCAGAAATTTGATGTTGCGGCAGACGAGGAACATGCATCCGATGCAGTGCTGCATAAGCCCATCGTACGCTGGTGCAACTGCCTGCAAAGCTGTAGCACCAACAGGTGATCCAAACGCCTGTAGCACTAACCAAATTTGACTGTGAGTGAATGTCAAGCAACTTAGCCAGACACGAAAGAAGGCGCCAACACAGCAAAGTGATCAAACAGCTGCGGGTGCTTTGGTGCAGAGCCGCATGCCGCACAGCAGCAACCGCTTGCTCAAGCTCCACCAACAACCCAGAGTGTTGTCGCTGCAAAGCAGAGCATGCCAGACGTCTTACGCCAAGACGTATTGAGTCTGCCACTCTAGCCCTAGGGCTAGTAGAGACAACTGCACATGCCAGCCATCTGCAGCAGCTGCTGCGACAGCCCGTGCTGCTGCAGCTCCTGGCAGCATTGCTGTGCTGTCTTAGCTGCAGCTGCTGCTGCCGGCTCCGCCACTGACCCACTCAGTAGATCGGCTCCATTGCTTCGAGGGTGATGATGCTGTTGCCGCGGATCACCTACAACAGCAGCAGCACAGCCATGGACAGTAAGGCCAGACTCTAAGCCGAGAGTGAACATGCCTGAACTAGTGATGACGCAGGTCGTGTAGCATGCCGGCAAGCTCCAAACAGAAAAGGCAGCATAACTTAGCACACCGAGATGCATGCACACTGCGACCGGCAACGCCTGGCATAGCAGCACGGC
The DNA here is from genome assembly GCA_902809745.2 of Tetradesmus lagerheimii. Classification (NCBI taxonomy): domain Eukaryota; kingdom Viridiplantae; phylum Chlorophyta; class Chlorophyceae; order Sphaeropleales; family Scenedesmaceae; genus Tetradesmus; species Tetradesmus lagerheimii. The sequence goes on along the minus strand of CADDIJ020002244.1, from coordinate 53,694 downwards.
CACAGCTGCTGCACCGTGCACCCTTCCTGTCACATACACAGCATAGCAGAGCATATGCAGCGAGGGTGCACACATCCTCAGGTTACTGCAGTCCTGGCATTGTGCTGCTACCATCGTGGTGTTGTGCATTGCTGGCAAACAGCAGCTGCAGCACATTAAACAGCAGTGCACGCACCACCATGCCAATGTCTGTCTTTGCCTTCATGTCGACTGTCTGGTCCAGCACGATGTTCATGAACTGATCAAAGCCACGCAGTGTCCCAGTAACGTGCCTGTTCGCGTTCAGCGTGACTGCGATACAGCAGAAGTAAACACAGTAAGCAGGGCGCACAAGGCAGCAGCCACAGCAGTAGCAGCACAACAGCAGCAGCAGCTGTGCTGGTAGAACACCGAGAGAAGGCTGCTGGGTTACAACTCACTTGACAACTTTTTGTCGATAAACTTCTTCAGCTCAGGGGGCTGGATCTTAGGCATTTTAGCAGCTGAAGAACAGGCGCAGCGAGCAGGTGCTGTATCTAGTTACAATGGCGCCGCACGGGCTCCCGGCCTCTTTGATCTGACTCCTAATGAGACGTTGAGGCTTCAGTAACGGTGGCGAGAGGATCACGGGGCGTCTGGGCAGAGAGTTAGCGATGCACCAGGACAGGCTGGGTGACTGCCGCTGTTGTCAAAAAGCACAACTTCTCTCGATGCAGTGAACGTGTACAAAAGCACCAAGATCATCATAAACAATCGTCTTTGCCTCCTTGTCACATGTCACAACCCCCAGGGCTGTCACTTCAGGTGTTACTTCTGCTGTTGCAGGCTGCATTCAATGCTGCAACTTGCAGCCAGGGGTGTGCCGTTACAAATTTCACTTTACGATTTCAATCATTTCATTGCAAATTGCATTTCAAATTTCTCTTGATCTGGGCCCCACTGCGGGAAGTGAAATGACAGCGAAATGGGTTTTTGCAGTACGAGGAACGCGTTAGTTTACGCAAGGCTCTACCAGGACCCATCTAATAGCATTTTTGAGGGGTTACAGCATGGCAGATGCCCTGGGACCCATGCACAGCAACATACTGCAGTGAACTGCAAGGGGCTGCAGCTTGCTGCATCGTCCCCCATACGGCAGGAGGACACTCCTGCCTAACAGCACTACCCCTGCTGCTGCTGCTGCTGCTGCTCCTCCATCCTTCCTTCTAGCGGTGCTGGTTTGGTCCTTGCTAGATCAGCAAGTGTGACTGTGCTGGTGCCTGGTGCTCCTGCTGCTGCTGCACTGATGGCGGTGCTGCTGTTGTTCAAGTGGCTCATAACGCGCTTCCACATCAAGATCTGCTTTTGGAGCGTGATGCGTTGATCGCATGTAAATGGGTCTGCGATACAACCGCTACTGCCCGCTTGCTGTTGCTGCTGCTCGCTCATGTTTCAATGTTTCACGTTTCGCGTTTCAAATTTCATTTCATTTCACATTTCAGTGAAATTGCTTTCACCGAGGCCCCAAGACCTGAAATGGCACACCCCTGGTTGCAGCAACAGAGCTCAGCTCTGCTGCATATCTGTGTGAGGTGTATGCGACTGCGTACCGGTTCTGTTCGCTCGAGACCCCAACAATCAACTTTGTGGCTCAGTAGGCTGCTGCAGCTGCGCCACCGGGTGGCCCAGGAGAACCTTGGCAAATAAATGGTGGCTGGTCGGACCCTGCATGCTGCCTTTGTCACCCTGCTCATCATCAGCAGAAGACCTTGCCACATGCCGTGCGTCACGCAATACCTCAACTGGGATATGCCATTCCCTTTCCACAACCCACATTCTTACAACCCTCCCTGAGACATCCGATGTCTCAGTGTGACCCAGCTGTTTTCTGGCCTGAAACATCAGCAACTTGTGTTGCTCGCAAGAAGCCAACGTCCGCAAGACTACGCAGCCTAAGGAGATGCTGTTGATACGAGCACGACACAGACACAGATACGCGAAGTTACAGAGTGGCTGGCGACGCCAACAAGCCACCGCCCCTCTGCTCTGCTGCTGCTTGGTGCTTCATCATCGGTCGTAGCACGCAGCTCCCTCCAGCAGACTTACTTGTACTGCAGGCAGCACGCACCGGCAACAGTACAACAGCAGCAGCAGCAGCAGCATCAGGTCAGCACCTGTTAAGAAGAGTACACAGTCCACAGGGGCCATGGGCGATATGATGGTGATGATGTAGAGGGGGCACACAGCCGAATTCAGATGCAGTTATACACAGAAGGTATGTACAGCATTCGTATTCAGCCGTGTGCCCCCTGTAGACAAAGAGAGATCAACAATTGAATTTGAAAAGGCAGTATATAACAGGCAGCGGCATGTGCGATACGCGTAGAAAGTTGACCATCATCATCATGTTGCAACATCAAGCAGCCAGTTGATGTCATCACAGTTGTTGTACTGGGCTCGAACACAAGACACTCGTGCACGATGCTCAGCACCACGCAGGCCTGCACCATTAAGTAGCCATACACGCTGCAGGAGCTGCCACTGCCTGGATGTTCCCATGCTTGCTGCGATTCACAACGCACTGCTGGCCAGGCTGCGCGATGCACAGCTGCTGGCATCACCCACAGCAGTTGCTGCCTGATACGCTGATACTGCTGTACACGCGTTCTCAGAGCTGCGCAGCACTGCGCATACAGAACGAAAAAGCAGCCGCAGCAAGCTGGTGCTGCATACGCTCAAGCTCGAGGCAGCGGCTGCTGCTGCTGCTGCTCTGCTGTGCTGTTGCCAAAGCGCTGCAGCGGCGGCAAACGACTCTGTCACGCCCGCTGCTGCTGCTTATTGTTTGCTGCCAGCTCCATGATTTCAGTCACTAACACAGTGCTGATACGTGGTGCTGCTCCTACAGCCCTTGTGGCGCTGCAGGTGTGCGCCACAAGCTCTTTGCAGCACACTGCGCCCGGTGCCTCTTTGCTTCGATGCGGAATCAGTGCTGCCTGCTGCTGCTCCTGCTGTTTGCGTTGCACCCAGTGCCATGAACATCGGCACATACTGTGCAGCAGGGTGAGCTGCTGTGCTGTGAGGGTGCACAGCTGAACGCATTCTGACTGCCCGCTGTTCTGCCACTGCCACTGCCCACTGCCTGCTGCCGCAGTCCTGCTGCTGGAACCACGGCCTCTGTGCATGCCCTGTGCTCCCGCACTGACCAAAAATGACATAGCATAACATGTAACATTCGAACATCGCACCTTGACGAAGCCAATGTCGTTGGCATACTCCCTGAAGCACTGGCGGCAAATGTTCAGGTTGTACTTGCGGATGATGCCGCCCTGGTTGCTGCACACGCGGCTGCAGGACATTAAATACAGCATAGCCAGCGAAACAGAGAGGAAAGACAGTCAACATCAGGCTGATAAAGTGATGTCGGCATGCTACTGATTGAAGACGGTTGATTCCTTGCGACACTGTTTGTCGCTCTCCCCTGGTGATCCCAACTCGCAGCGCGGTTGCTTAGCAGGCAGCACAGAGCCTGACTGAACGCTGTGTCGTGCATCTGCACTGTTCCAGAGCTGGGCTGCGTACGCCTTAGCCTGGATTGATGCTGCTGTTCATTGCTGCTGGTGCTGCTGACAGACAGGTGCTACTACTGCTGCTGCTGGTTGCCAGCAGTTGCATGGATCGCCTCCAGAATAGGTCGCCACCACTGCTTTGATCTTAGGGCCCCAAACCCGCTTGCAGCCTCCAGAGCAGCGGTGCAGCCTACGGTGTTGGCTCACTCACCACTTACGGCCGCCCTTGCCATACTCCTTGGGGTGGCTGTTCCACACGGCCTCGTGACCCATGTTGTGTTGATTCGCACTGTAAGCACAAGGCTACAGAGGACCCTGCAAGCCAACTTTAAGCGCGTCAGGCCAGGAAGCACTGCAACGAGAAACCCGCTGTATTACAAGGTTATCGCACCTGCTGGGCGTCGTTGGCTGAGTGCAAAGGACCGAAGAACACTGCTGCAGCGACTTTTGCTGAGTGCCGACTTACCAGACCATAAACCCATCAAGGGGCCAGGGACTGAATGAGCAGCTCTTTCTATTATGCCAGCCAGCGGACTGTTTGGTTTCAAAACGATCATAGTTTAAAGCTGACTTGAACACGCAACAGATACGTTCTGTAAGCAGCTCCTGGCCCGTAGCTCTCTTACTAGCGCGCGACTCTGATGGCAGCCATTGGCGGACAGATGCAGGTCGGGATCCACCAAAGACGTTTAGCACCAGTGCCTGCAAGGTGCCAGCCAGCGGCATTTCAGAGCAGGCCTGTGCAGCAACGTCGACACAGTTGTGTGGTCAGGGCAGCAGACGGTGAGCAGATGCCCTTCCGCTTGCAATTGCTTGGTTTCCGATTGTTGAAATGTGTCATGTGCCAGCAAAACTTGCGGATGCCTCCACACCCCTGGCACAGCATGTCACCACATGCTGCGCTCAGGCCTCATCATGTGAGCAGCATCATGTAGCACGGGGTGCCTCCCATAGCTTACAATGGCGCTGAGTATGTTTCCAGTAGTATGGTGCGTGTGTGACGGTCTGTTTAGGCCCAAGGACTGATGCTTACTTCCAACAACACTGGTTTTTTGACACTGGTCAGCAAGCGGCTGCCCAATGTCAAACGCGCTCAGCATTGAGCCATCAAAGTATCAAGCATACTGCTGATAGTTCTGTGGAGTTGCAACTCACATCTTTCCTTGCTTCTTTTCTGATGTGCTTGCTCCCTCAGATGACAGCGAGCTTGACCAGCGCCTGGCAGCCCTGAAGCGTGCCAAGGGCGCAACGCCAGACAACGAAGGCGTTAAGTCAAAGAAGCGCGCAGGAACAGCAAAAGCAGCAGCACCAAAGGCAGACGGTAGGTTGACAGGAGAAGCAGCAGCAGCATTGGCGTTAGGCACCCAGTGGGTTTGCTTGCAGGACAGCAGCAGACTTACGGCGTGACTTTGAACTGGCAGGCGTAGTTTGCGTCAGGTTGTATGTTCTTGATGCAATGCAGGCGCTTGCAGGAGTGCTGGAGGCTGACCATGTCAGCTGCGCGTCAATACTGTGCTAGGGCGTTGTCTCTGGCGCATGCATCAGAAGAGCAACTGTTCACATCATTTGTGTTCCGCATGAATCGGTCAGTCAACACCCGTTCGTGGCCCTGCTGCTGCTGCTGCTGCAGCAGAGAAGAAGAGCTATGACTATACAGACGAGAAGGTGCACTGGGAGGGAGGACCAGCAGCAGGTGCGCACAGCTTAGTGTCAACGCAGCAATCAAGGTGTTCTGTGCTTGATGAACTAGCTGGCAGCTGGCGGTGGTGCTGGGAAGCTCTGCTGATGTGGCATGCTGTGTTGCTGCCATACTACCAGCAGTGCGGCATGGCGGATGCCCCTACCATTGCTGGCTTCGTAGCAGCAGCTAGCTCGAACAGCCATTTCAACGTAGATGCCGTACACCAACTGTGATGACGCTCTGATCGCTGCTGCTGCTGCAGGTGACCTGGCGTTCAATGTGGCGCTCGGTGCCACTCTGGTTGCGATCCCGCTGACCATCGGTGCTGTTGCGCGCAGCGCGTTTGTCAAGTACAAGTTCACAGACAAGCGCGTGTCAGTTATCACCACCGCTCCCTGGGAGAGTGAGTTGCATGGCCTGCGATGACAGCAATGACTTACAGTTGGATAACAACAGTGCTGATGTCCACAGCTGAATGCACAGCATCAGTTTTGTTGGGATGCCAGCAGTATGTGTGCTGTGTGTGGGTATGATTAGAGGAAGGCAGTTGCATGCATAGGGAGCAAGTGTGTAGGCTCAACAGGTTGCTGGCAATCGAACACGAAGCCTGCGGTACGTGTACGTCATGCTGTCTCAATTCTCACACCAATGATTGTGGTGTTGCATGCTGCTCGTGCGTTTGTGTGTGCAGACAAGCAGACTGACTGCGCGTACCAGGAAGTGAAGGATGTGCGCACAGTGTCACGCGGCCTGGGCGCATGGGGTGACATGGTCATTGAGCTGAAGAACGGAGACAAGCTGGAGCTGCGCAGCCTAGAGAAGTGAGTCAAGTACAGCAGAAACTGTGCAGCTGTGGAACTGCAACGCTCGTGTGTGTATGGGGGAGGGGGGGCAGCAGTGTGTTCAAGGGGGTGGTTCATGATGGACGAGCAGTTCATGGAGATCTCTGCTACTGCAGTCGGCAGGCAGTTGCAGGTATCGCCTTGCTCCAACACCTTGTCTGTGCTGGCGGTAGGAAGTGGTAGTACTAGTACTTCACGCTGATCATCACTCACACCCTTTGGTGATCACAACCCTTGCTCACATGCGTGCTTGTCATCTGTCAACCCTGCCACGTTCAAGGAGCTGCGGGAGTATGTGCTGTCTATGTTGGCAGTAGGAAACTAGTATACACGCCGAGTAACACTCGCATCGTTTGGTGATCAAAACCCTTGCTCTGCTTTGCCGTCAATGTTGCCAGGTTCAAGGAGCTGCGCGAGTATGTGCTGGCGCGGCGCGACGCGCTGATCACAACCCTTGCTCACATGCGTGCTTGTCATCTTGCTGTCACTTTTGCAGGTTCAAGGAGCTGCGCGAGTACGTGCTGGCGCGGCGTGACGCGCTGGGTGGCGGCCCCAAGAACCCCAAGATCATGGACCTGGACATTGATGATGACGCAGCACTCGGCAAGAGCGGCAAGGGCTTCGCTTAGAGTGCTCCCTGCAGTTACAATGATCTGCAGTGTCAGAGAGGCAGCAGCTGCAGCAGCTGCAATCTGTCACTATGCAGTCTTGAGGAGGCAGCCTCAGCAGGGGCAGCAGCAGCAGCTGCGGCTGCCTGATGCGCAGCGGAGCATACCAAGCTGCAGGCACAGCAGCTGCAGGCGTGTTGTGCTATGCGCGGAGGCACCAGAGGCTGTTAATCATGAACAGCATCTGCAGATGAAGCACGCACAGCATGGGCGTGCTTGTTGTTCAGTTGTGAGAAGCCATCTGCTCAGAGAGTTGTTCACCTGGCTGCACTGATGAATGCCCTTGCATCAGTTTTGGCAGTGCTGGCCAGGATTTAGCCCTCGTTGGAGGGCACAGCAGTGACAGTGGTGTATATGTTGCGTAAAGTGCTGACTTGAGTGAGAGTAGTTCTGATGTTGCAGAGCGCTTTCCAGTCGTGAAGCAGCCAATTGTATCAGCTGCTGAGAGAAGAACAGAACGTGGTTAACCATCCCCTGGGGCCCTGGCAGGTCCTCAGGCTGCAGAGCATTTTCCAAACCTGCGGTTTTTTTAGGCCGCTGGATCGGCGGTCGATGGAGAGTGTTGTGGCGCAGGGTTCCTGCATGCACAACAGCTTCCTACCCATGCCCGGCATGTCATGGCATGTCAGATTGTGGCTGGGGTGTGGCTGAAGTTTGTGCATACGTCTTGGCGGCATGCTAGCCGCCATTATTGAGTAGATACAGAGCAGAAGGTGGTTGCTCAAGCTGTGCAGGGCAGGAGTCCAGCTTGGAGATAAGCCTGAAGCAAGGCAATATGTGTTATGTGGCACGGCTTGCGAAAACAAGACAGCATTCAAGTATGCGGGGCCGATGGCGTTGATGCTATGGCTTAATGGGTAACATGATGATGATGAGCATTCAAGTATGACTTCATTCTTTCTGAGATTGGCCCATGGGCCGTGATGCTGTCGAGAGGGAAATTACTGCATGCGCACCTGGTGTGTACAAGCCTTGTACAGTGAAGGCCTCCCGAAGGCTCCGATCATCGGACGAAGCATCAAAGTTCAGCGCTAGGCATGGGACCAGATGCTTGAAAACATCAGCAGATTCTCCAGCGGCGTTACTCAAAGGAGGTTCATGCAAGGGGTGTATATATATAAGAGAGACTCCTTATATTATATATACTTCCCTTGGTTCGTGCCATGCCTTGAATGCAACTTTACAAGGGTTCAACCAGATCTCCCGCCAAAACGCAAACACCACCCACCACAGGCCCTCTGACCCTGTCACAGTCTGACGGTCATTGCATTGCAGCAACGTGTTGGCTGGCTGCGTATGTGCTACCAACTCAACATGATGTGCTGAGCAGCGCTGGGACTAGGTCGTGCGTCCTACCAGCCTAGCAGGGCAGTCAGTGCATGCGCAGCACTACCCTGCTACTAGGGGTAGCTACCCCACTATAGTGAAAGCAATGGGGTTTCGTCTGTAGGGTCTGCCTCAGTGCCGCACCACCTCCAGGTGCCGATGCCAAAAGGTACGGCTGACAAGGATGATGTATCATTACTAGGCCGCCTAGTATATCATTACTAGGCCGCCTAGCTGAGCGGCTCAGCCTCACTGCGGCACCACCTCCAGCAGCCCTGAGAACAGCTCATCCCAGATGACCTTCCCGCAGCAGCTGTACCCCGTGCTAGTGCTGCACTCTCCGCACCACAATGCCAATCATTGCCACACCAACAGCATCATGACCAAACTTTGCAACAGCTTGCTGACTTGCTGCTCTGTGCTGGTTGCCAACAAGCTGGCTGCTTGTGTGCTACCAACTCAACAAGATGTGCGCAGGTGTGCTCAGCCTCACTGCTGCACCACCTCCAGCAGCCCTGAGAACAGCTCGTCCCAGATAACCTCCCCGCAGCAGCTGTGCCCCGCCAGCCGCTTTTTGAACTCGCGCATGCTGCGCTTCTGGCCAGCGCTGGCGCCAGGGATGGGCTTCTCGCTGCTCAGCAGCAGCTCCGCGAGGTACTGCATCCACAGCACATTGGTGCCGGGGTGGCTGCCGGCCCAGTCCCTGCTCGTCAGCTTGCGCATGCGCCTGCGGCACGCACAGATCGCAATAGTTGTCTAAGCATCAGTGACGGATGATGAAATACAACACAATACATGTTCGGGGCTGGAACCCGACCCCAGCGCAAGCCAGCGCGCCATTGTCCGCTCGTGGATGAGATGTAGCAGTAGCATGACCCCTGCAGCAGACGGCACAACAGCACACACAAACTGCGGCTCGCCCTTTGACCCATCAAATAGCCCAGCCTCGGCCTCCAAATCACAGAATGCCATGTCACCCGCATGCAAGCACTCGACACATATTGCAGTCTGCGGCCTGCCTACAGGTCTCAAACCGTGGCTTGCCCTGAGGCCCATCAAACAGCCCCTCCTCGGCCTCCAAATTGCACAACGCCACGTTTACTGCATGCAAGCACATAAATACATGATCCAGTCTGCGGCCCACCTGTAGGTCTCAAACTGCGGCTTGCCCTTAGGCCCATCAAACAGGCCCTCCTCAGCCTCCAAATTGCAGAACGCCACGTCACCCCCGGGCGTCTGCAGCCTGCTGGCAGTGAAGTCAATCAGCGTCACTTCGGCACCACACGTTGCTGCTCGCAGCGTGCTGCCGCGCAGGCGTGCGGTCACATGGCTACTTGGGGAGGGCCGTAGCATGACGTTGCCCCAGTGCAGGTCGCGGTGCTCGAAGGCTAAGCTGTCCTCAGCGACAGCCAGTGCCAGAGCAACCTGCAGGGCATGATTGGCAGTGGCAGCAAAAGCAGAATCAGCGTCAGCAGCATGATGCTGCCCCAGTGCAGGTTGCGGTGCTCGAAGGCTAAGCTGTCCTCAGCAACAGCCAGTGCCAGGGCAACCTGCATGCACAACAGGAGCAACAACCTGCAGCAGTGTGCGTTGATGACTGAGTGCACACAGCTCCTGGCAGCTTGCCGCAGCATGACAGGCATAAGCAGTTTGTGACAAACACTCCGTGCAGCAAGCCTTGCAAGTCGCTGAACATCAGCATCAACAAACCCTACAGAGCACCTGCTGCGAAAGTACAGTTGCACCCACCTGCAGCATCATAGCGCGTGCCTCATCATAGCCCTGCAGGCAGTACCCCTCCAGGTCCCGCCCACAATTGGCTATTGACAAAGCAGCCTGCTGCACGGTAATATCATGTCACTGCACCCCTTGCACAATATCCGCCTACCTGCAGCATCATAGCGCGTGCCTCATCGTTGCCCTCTAGGCAGTACCTCTCCAGGTCCCTGCCACAGTTGGCCAATCACAACACAGCCTACTGCCCAATAACATCATGTCACCGCACCCCTTGCACAGTATCTGCCCACCTGCAGCATCATAGCGCGTGCCTCATCGTTGCCCTCTAGGCAGTACCTCTCCAGGTCCCTGCCACAGTTGGCCACAGACAACACAGCGTGCTGCACAATAACATCATGTCACTGCACCCCTTGCACAGTATCCGCCCACCTGCAGCATCATGGCGCGTGCCTCATCATAGCCCTGCAGGCAGTACCCCTCCAATTTCCGGCCACAATTGGCCACAGACAACACAGCGTGCTGCACAATAACATCATGTCACTGCACCCATTGCACAGTATCCGCCCACCTGCAGCATCATAGCGCGGGCCTCATCATAGCCCTGAAGGCAGTACCCCTCCAGGTCCTGCCCACAGTTGCCCATTGCAAAGACCGCATACAGCTGCCCAGGGGGGAAGCCCTCTATGGGGTCGTTCTCGCTGGTGTTCTTCTTGTCCCATGCACGCCATGCCTTGATGAAGGACTGCAGCAGCACAACAGCACGGCAAGGGTACTTTGTGCAGGCGCTGTGGTTCTAGGTTACAGCAATGGTTGTGTCACAGCAGCTGTCGGACTAGTTGTGCTGCAGCAAGAGCAGAGCTGCCTGTCTTGCTGGTGAAACTTTGACATCAAGACAGCATGCTGCGCACTGCTAAGATTGTGACGCTGGTGCATTGACAGAAAAAGGTGTTGCTGTCCCCTAGTGAGCACAGTGCTGTGTCCTTACCTGCGGGTAGGGTCCTCTGCACACGCCCACCCGGTGCGTCTTGACAAAGGCCTGCGTGTAGCTTGGGTAGATGTTGCCTGCAAGCACGCATGCACATCATGAGCTGCCGTCAAGCTAGGAGCAGAGGGGTTGCTACTGCTTGTAACACTGGTGCATTCTGCTGCGCATGGCAGCGCACGTCTACACAGCTCACCTGCTGCATCTGCCTCCTCTGTCAAGCCAGACAGTGTGATGGCAATCACCGCCTCCCCTAGCAGGTCCGCTGCGCCCTTCTGTGGCCAACCTGAATCACACTCCGCCACCCTCAGCGCATCATTCAAACGTCCACTCAGCTCACCTGCTGCATCTGCCTCCTCTGTCAAGCCAGACAGCGTGATGGCAATCACCGCCTCCCCTAGCAGGTCGCCTGCGCCCTTCTGTGGCCAGCCGTTGATCAGGTTGTTCCCCTCCATGGGCACCAGCTTGAACACCACCTGGCCAGACTTGAACGCTTCACCATACGTGCCCTCACCAAGCTTCACCACCTGCGGGGCATGAACAACACATGTATGCGCTTGAACCATGTGCACTGCCGCAGGCTGGCAGGGGTGCGTGTATGTACCAGTGGAGTCTAGGAGCCATCGCCAAGCTTCACCACCTGCAGGACGGGAAACACGAGGCCATTGTTCAACATAAAAGCTTGCTGGTCATCCCACAACGATATGGCATGTCAAGAAGCGCTGGTATTCGCTGCAATGCCATCCAAGGCAGCAGCGTCGCACCTCCTTGGTGTCTGTGACTGCCGCCATGAAGTCCTTCATGCTGGGGATGTCCTGCAGCTGCACCTGCACACAGCACACATTACATAACATTGCATTGCATTACATAACTTTACATCTCATTGGATTACACGCTACACAGTACATTGAGAACACAGCGCAGGCCAGCAGCACTTTGAGCACAGGCAGGGGAACAGTTGATCCTGGTACAAGGCAGTTCCGCTGAGGTAGCATCTCAGCACGTTGCAGCAGGGATGATGGGTACCTGGTGCACACTGACAAGCTGCATGTACATCTGTCAGCAATGGCGCGGCTGCTTTCATGCTGCTGCCTGTGCTAATTAGGAGCGACTGCTAGACAGCAGGTGATGTCATACAACGCTGCTGCACTCACCGACTGGCCGCATGCCTGCAGCATCTGCTGCAGGGGTGTCAGCGCTGCTCTGGCTGCAGCAGCAGCCTCAGCCTCTGCCACCTGCCTTGCTGCATCCACCGACAGCTGCTGCATCAGCTGCTGCAGCTGCTCCTCATCCATTTCTTGAAGCTGCTGCTGGGCCTGCTGCTGCAGCTGCGCCTGCTGCTCCAGCAGCATCTGCTGCTGCAGCGCCTGCTGCTGCTGGAACTGCTGCACCTGGTCCAGCTGCGATTGGCTAACTTGCACTTCCTGCAGGGCCGACTGCTGCTGTTCTGGCTCCTGCAGCTGCGCCTGCTGCTGCTTGCGCTGCTGCTGCCTTGCGCTCTGCTTCCGCGGCTGCTGCTGCTCCTGCTGCTGTGTTTGCTTCTGCTGCTGCTTTGGACGTGGCTGCTTTCCAGCTGGCTTCCCCACTGTTTCCTGCTGAAGTGTTGCAGCCACCAGATCAACCACCTGCTGCTGCTGCAGCTGCTGCTCCTCCTGCTGCTGGAGCGGACCAAGATCTACTGAACTGCTGATTTCAGGCACCGTGTCCGCTACTGCCAGTTCCTGCAGCTGCCGAGCAATGTCATCTGCCGCGGCCACCATCTCAGCTGCAGCAGCTGGACTTAGTGCGCCTGCCCCTGCAGCCTTGCCCTGTATGCCACTGTCAGCTGCTGAGTCAGCTTCGACTGCTGCTGGAGTATCTGCAACAAGATGGCGGTTGACGCTTAGGCTGCTAGCGCCGCTGCTGCTGCTGCTCAGCTGGTTAGTGCCGCTGCTCTGCTGCACTGCAGGTGTGCAAGCAGCTAAGCTGTCAACCTCGTCATCTTCCTGCAGGCTGCCTGCAGGAAGATGCTGCCACTGTCGTTGCTGCTGGTGCTGCTTGTACATACTTGCTGTTGCTGGCGATGCTGTGGCTGGCGTTGCAGCATGCAGCAGGCCGACAGCAGTTGCAGTACTACATGGTGATATTGCCTCACTGCTCTGCTGCTGTTGGTGTTGCTGCTCCAAGCAGCTACCAGCGTCTGCATCAACTGCAGCTGTGCCTTCATCTGCTGCTGCTGCTGCTGCAGGTGGTTCCTCCTCATGCTGCGACTCTTCTTCCTCTTCATCTGCTGCAAGCAAGCTGCCATAGCTCCTTTGGATGCTGCCTAGCAGCAAAGGAGACTGGCAGGACAGCTCAGACAGCCTGGTAGCGCTGTCTGCCTGCAAGCTCTGCACTTCTGCTGCTGCTGCTGTTGTGCTAGCAGTGCTTGGTGTGGCAGCTGCAGTTGGTGGCTCTGCTTGCTGGTCCTGGCCGAAGGACCAGGTGGATGGTGTTGCTGTAACAGCACCTGCAGGCACGTGTGACAGCATCAAGCACGGTTGTCCAAAACACCAAACGAGTCAACATGCATCGCACGCCACAGCTGCGTTGTGCAGGCAAAAGAGCTCAGCGGTGAGTTAGGTGGAATGTGCTGCACGTAACCACCCCAAGCTCACGGTGTGGCCTTGTCCTGGTGCGCGCCTTTGTTGCTGTTGGTGCCCCTGGGCTCTCTTCTATCAACTCAAACTCGTCCACCTGCGGCCAACCAACCAGGATGTACTGAAAGCGTGAGCAGCACATGCCTGCCTGCTTAGCACACGTGCCACGTTATGCCAGCTGAAGTGTCTGCTGGCGCCTGCAGTCAGTGCTCATGAACATGCCAGCACTGCGGTGTTGTCTTCTGTTCCCACTGCCCCCTCAAGAACAGGCAACTACCAACTGCTTGGCCCAGGATGCAACGCGCACCTCTGCATAGTACTTGGCCATCTGCTCTGTATATGCCAAGAACGCTCGCTGCCGCGCCTTTGACATGCGGTGCAGCAGCAGAGAGCGAGAGGCAGGCGCCTCCCTGCATAGCTGATGCCCTGGCAGCGCAGCAGCATGCAGCATAGAGCTGCGCCTGCCCCTGTGCAGTAGTGCTGAGGAGCGGCATGAGCCCAGCGCAAAAGGCGCAGTACTACGCCCTGTGGATAGCCCTGACGAGCTGCAGGGCGTGTCTTCCTGCAAGCTGCATGTGCTAGCTGGTGTTGTGCTGCCTGCCTGGCTAGCTGGTGTTGCAGGCACATCTGCTGCATCATCAATGCTGCTTGCCTGCGCCTGCTGCTGCAGCATCGAGAGACACATTAAGGTGTAGCGGCGCTTGTGTGTGAGATTGCATGTACTGCAGACACATGCCAGCATAGACAAGCATACAGAAGCATGCTCTTCACCTTGCGTCGCCGTTCGAATGTCTTTACTGTTGCACCGATGCTGCTAGTGTTGCCTATGCTGGCTGTTGGCCCCTGCCCCTGCTGGTTGCTAATGTCTTGAAAGATATCCATTTTATAGATCTAAGATGTCGCACAGGGAGTGCGAGGGCTACGAGTGCTGGCTGTGTACGTCCATGATGCCAGTGCTCAGCAGACTATAGGCACCGGTCCTGCAGTGTTTGCCGTGATACATAGGTTGCACGTTGAGGAGGCTGTGCGGCGGTCACACCTTGAACGGGCGTTCCACGCGTTCAGCATTTAAAAATCATGTCATTGACAACAATCCCCACTCGGCCTGCACTCGGCCACTTGGCCTGCTGCAGCAGTGGCACGGCTGCCTCGCCACCATCTATGAATCTCCGCCCCGGCACGTTGGGGCAAACCCCTGACAGTCGAGCTTCCTAGCTCCCAGACTAGCATGCAAGCCACGTGGCCACGGTGACCACTGCTGCCATGGCACAGCAATACAACAAACCGAAACGCGAGCATCAGGACCAACACAAATAGGTACCCGACAGCATGCGGTTGCAGCAGTACCAAGCGGGTGCAACCAGTATAGAAAGGTGTGTGGATGCTGAGGATGCCCTGACACAGCAGCACAGATGCCACTGCACAGCTGCCACTGCACTGAGTGGCAGGCAGGCAGACAGATAGCCACCAGCACACCAATCTCCCGAACTTACTTTGGTGTTCCTTAGTAAGTACTAAGGAACGCCAATGGCTTGGTGCCACCCGCGCAGCAACATCACAGCACAAGTCACATGCCCAGTCTGCTCTACAGGTGCAACTCCCCGCCACAGGACACAACTGACCACAACATCAACCTCCCTGTCTCCACCTCCATACAGCTGAGCATGCATAAGTATGTATATACACACCCTACTTCACATAGCCAGACCAGTTGAAATCAAGCCAGGTATGCGTCAACCACCTTCTCTTCAAACCACCTCAACGTGAACTGCATGTGCTCGCCAGGCGCTGACTCAAAGAACAGCCCCCCAGCCTCATCCAGACGCTTCAGGCCCAGCCAATCCTCCTTGTACAGGGGCTGGTCCTGCAGCGGCACAACAGTCTCAGCGCCATCCCAGAAGGAGAACCAGGCAGAGTCGCGAGGGACCACTGCAGGCAGCGAGATGCGCAGGCAGCAGGCAGCAGAGGATTAGGCTAAACAATCACATGATATCACTGGACTTCATCATTCCAGCTGCAGCTACAGCATTAACCTTGCAGTGCAAAACATGCGCTTTAACTGATGCAACTCCTTAAGCGCGTAAAAGCACGCATGGGTGCAGAAATATGCAACCCTGCCCACCTGTGGTGTCCTCGTCAAAGCGGAACAGCACCAGCCGCTGCAATGCAGCCAGGTTGTCCGCGTAATTGGTGTTCTTGTCGTCGCGCTCGTTGTTGATGTCAGGCAGGAAGATGTTATAACGCATGTAGGCGTCGAGCTGCAGCGGGTCCTGCAAGCAGCAACAAGACAACAACAGCACAAGAAGCAGCTGTAAAAATGTGTCCACGGTTTCATCTGCATCGCATCAGTGCATGAACAGGGACAGGAACACTAAGCATGTTGGTGGTGTGTGGGCTGAACATACTGCCGCAGGAAACACACACGACTGAAAGAAAAACGAGATTTGTTGCTGCCTGGTCGCACCTTGAAATACTGCGCTTGCACGATGTTCTCCCGCACCCAAGGCGCATACGCACCCCGCGCCAGCAGCAGCTGCATGGCCGTGCAGGCCTTTGCTGCTGCGCCTGTCAGGTCTACGCTGCAGCCTGGCGTGTTGGCTACGCCCTGGTGCTGCCCACCCAGCGTGATGAGGGAGTGCACTGGCGGCAGCCTGTGACCACACCGCTGAACAACAGCCTGTTGGGAGTGACAGAAATATCAGGTAGACAGCAAGGGATCAGGATGGCCAGTAGAAACAAAGCACTCAGCGCTGCGTGGCTTAT
This sequence comes from Tetradesmus lagerheimii, assembly GCA_902809745.2. NCBI lineage: Eukaryota > Viridiplantae > Chlorophyta > Chlorophyceae > Sphaeropleales > Scenedesmaceae > Tetradesmus > Tetradesmus lagerheimii. Next base: position 37,553 of record CADDIJ020002244.1, on the reverse strand, counting down.
GTGTGGGACTCTGCGCTGTTCTGCAGCAAGCATGGCGACAACAAGCTACAGCTTCGTCTGGTACCGTTGCGAGAACAGCGCACAACCACTCAACCAACAAACGCAGGCTACACTTGTTTGAAACCGTTTGCAGAGTGCTCAGCCGTGGTGCTGCACTCACCCTCAGGAACTGGCCACCCTGTGAGAACCCGACCATGTTGAAGCCACCCTTCAGCTCGTCCATCGACGCCAGCTCACCACACACCCTGCCGACCTGGCGCATGAATGACGCAGCGGCACGCCATGGTGTCAAGCATGGGGTGCCTTTACCAGCAGCTGCCGTCAGCGTTGAAGGTAACTTCAAATGCATTGCCAGTTACTTACACGCTATAGCCTGGCGGTGCAATTGGGTGCCACAGGTGCATGGGATGTCAAATGTGCTGGCAGCTGCTGCAAAATGTTGGTCGCTCAACTTCGCATACTACTGCAGCAGCAGCACCCACGAGCACGGCTGCATACATGAAGATGTGCGAGGACCAGTGGCAGCTCACCTGCTGGTTCATGTTGCCATAAAAGGAGCTCCATACGTCTTGGTACTCCCCTTCACCTGTGGCAATGCTGTGCACAAACACACCTGCATGCACACAGCAGCAGCAGCAGCAGCACTAGGCGTCAGCTGCAATGCGATTTCTGCTTGCAGCTGTGCCTCACAGAATTACACGCTTGTTGTCAGAGCGATCAAATGCGGCTACAGCACACAATCGCCGCTAGCGCCGCGAAACCATCATGTGCCTGCATGCCTGCCCCTGCTGCTGCTGCTGTGCCGTACATAAGCTGACTGTATGGCCTAAAATCTAGATGCATCAAAAACCAGCACAGCTGCTCACCCAGCTTGTCCTCAATGAGCTTCTTGATGCTGCCCATGGAGCCCAGGGAGCAGCAACTGTCACCCATGCCGTGCCACAACACCACAGGCAGCGCGCCGCCATTCTTGCCCTGCTGCGCAAGGCCTGAGGCAAACAGCAAACCCAAACGAAAAGGTTATGAAGCAGGAAGATCTGCATGAGTTGGTGCCGCATGCATGGAGTGTGACATAAGCTTGCACCACATCCACAGCATGCAAACCACAGCATGCAAACCACGGAAGAGGTGCACTAGTACTGCTGCATGAACGTCGCGCACTGTAGCATCAACCGTCCAGCCTCTTGCACCCAAGCGTGATGTAAGCCGATACTAATACGTTTAGCGCGCTGAAGGTGGCAGAGGCACTGTCCGGCCATTGGTAAGTGATACATTACCTGCAGCAGCAGATGTCCTGGCTGTGGTTTCCGCGCGCAGCAGCAGCTGCTCGTCAGGCACCCGACTGGCGCAGCTATGACCAACAGAAGCCAAGAACAACACTGTCAGCGCCCATGCACGCCTCATGTTCGCCGGTTGAAGGCTGTCGACACTGGTGGTGACCTGGCAAACTAGTATGCCCCCTGAATGTCCGATCAACCCCAATAAGTAGACTATACGCGTATGATCAGCACCAGCTGATGGATGTGTTCCGGTTGTGGCAGCATCTTGCTGGGCGTTGGATGTATCTCACACCCGAGAAGGAATAACAGAGAGAACGTGCCGTCAACGTTTACACTTGCCACATTCCGCAGACTCAACGCTGTATCGAAAAACAGGCACTTGAAATAATCCAAACATCGTACTCTGCAGCTGCTTCGCCAGCCTGGTGCACCCATACAACATGCATGCGGTACAGCACATGCACAGCACATGCTGCCTGCCTCATGATCACCAGAAAGGATGCAGCCACGCTGCAAGCATGCTCGCACATTATGATTGAATTGCTTGGTTCTGTTCAACACTGCTGCCTCACATGACAACAGCACACGCCACCTTCTCTTCTGCATGCTGACGCCGGATCCTCTGCCTGCCGCAGTGCTGTTCAACAGCAACCACAGCAACCAACTTGGTCGACATTGCAACTGCCAGCTTGCACAATTTGCCGCATCAGCTGCCGCCCTTGGCCATGTTGGACGCCCCGCTGCCACGCACGATCATCTCGTGGTAGCTGCTGCTGCGCATATTCCTGTAGCTGCTGTACACGTCACCCAGGCCAGCAGAAGCTGACGAGCCGTGAGCACCCAAGCCCAGACGCTCGCCACGGCCACCTGCATGTGCACACGACATCAGCACGTCAGCACATTTGATTGCAATCACAGTTGGCAGGCCCTTGGCATACGCATAGGCCAGCAGAAGCTGACGAGCCGTGCGCACCCAGGCCCAGACGCTCGCCGCGGCCGCCTGCATGACATGTGAACACATGCGGCACGTTGCATTTTGATCAAATCTGGTACATGGCATATGGCATGTGCAGCCATGCTCGAGGAGATGAAGCCTAACAGGCATAACTTGGCAGCATCATGGACGCAGGTGCACGCCAACTGTTACTGCCACCCCATACACTGCAGTTCTCCGCGGCGTCCCCTCCTCCTGCTGGGCATATGCTCATATAAAAGCGCAAAATAATCACATCCTCAATGAACGCAGCAACATCACGCAGCACAACAAACAAAAAGCGCACCTCCTGGCCCCACGTAGCTGCCATCATCAGCCATGCCGCCAGCCACAGTGCGGTGGCGCCGCCGGCCCTCCGCACCGCCTGCGCCCAGGCCCAGCGCCTTGCGGCGAGCCAGCCTGCTGCCGCTGCTGCCCAGCGCCAGCTCCTGCAGGCGCAAAGAAAGAAAGAAAAGGAAAGATAGCAGCGTGTCGAGAGTTTGACATGATGCATTACAGTACTTGTGAACACCTGGATGACAAATTGGTGAACAGCATATGCAGTGGGGTGTGCACACTGCTGGGAGTGTCAACTTTGTTTGGGGTTCAAGCAGATGTGCTGCATGCCCAAATGACAAAGCTGACATGTCCGCACACAGCATTTCAACCAACCAACCCAACCAAGCAGCTCACCTCATCGCTGTCTGGCTCCAGGCCTTGCTGTGCGCGTGCTGCTGCGCGCGCCTCCTCCAAGTCAGCGCGGCAGCTGCCTGGCTTGTAGTCGCGCAGCTGTGCGGGTGACGCAGCAGCAGCAGCAGCAGCAGCAGCAGTACAACAGCAGGTCAGTTCAGCATGTTTTGGAATGCCAGCACAAGATGCACAGGACCTGGTGCTGTCTTGTAGTCATACAGCCAAACAGGTCCTTCTCAGGTGGAGATGGCAGCCCAACCATCGTATGCAGTTCAGCAAACACAACACACAATACAGTAGAAACAGCACAGCAGCTGCTCACCTCCAGCATAAACTTCTCCAGTCGCGACTTCAAGTAGGCATCCTTCTCAGGTGGTGGCAGCAGCCCAACCATCCCATATGCATGTGCAGTCACAGATGCAGTCCAACAAACAAACACACAGCAGCTGCGACAACAGCACAGCAGCTGCTCACCCCCTTCCCAGGTGGTTGATGCAGCCGATTCATCATATGCAGCTCAACAAACAAGCACACAGTACAACGCACAGCAGATGCTCACCTCTAGCATGAACTTCTCCAGTCGCGACTTCAAGTAGGCATCCTTCTCAGGTGGAGGCGGCAGCCCGGCCTTTTCCACCTCGATCGGATCAATCGCAGCATATGGCTCGCTCCACTTGCTCTTATCCCGCACCAGCTGCGGAATCAGCCCCGGAGGAAAGTTGAAGCTGCTTACTGGCTCGTTAAGCAGCTCAAGCTGCTGCTGCTGCTGCTGCGGTGGCGCCTCTCCGCGCATGGCAGCAGCGGCAGCGGCGGCTGCGGCAGCTGCCATGGCGATTGCGGGGTCGATGTTCTTGGGAGGTGCAGCGACAGGCGGCATGCCTGCATCAACACATGGAATACGAAACAATTGCAAGATGTTGCAAGCACAACATGCATAGGATAGAGCAGCATGATGGTAGACACCAGTGAAGGAGACAACATCGCAAAGTCAAGGCCCAACATGCAGCTGCTGCACCGACATTTACGTGCCTGCACACCATCGCATAGAAAAGGAACAGCTTCCTGATCGCTGCACTATGTTGAGCGGCCGCTTGCCTAAGGCCAAATACCAGGTGCTATACATATCGCAAACACGTGCGCATCATTTCAAGCTGCGGTAACAGTGTTACATACCTGGTGGCGCGTGCGGCCCCTGTGGCGGGTACCCCCCAGGCGGTACAGCCCCTGGGTACGGCATGCCAGGCGGTACAGCCCCCGGGTACACCGGCGGTACAGGCGGTACAGGTGCGCCAGGCTGCCCAGGGTAACCCCACGGCATGCCAGGCGGTACACCCGGCCAACCAGGCGGTACACCTGGCGGCTGCTGATGTGGCATGCCCCAGGGGCCTGGCGGTGCTGCTGCTGCTGGGGGCCACCCTGCTGGTGGGTGCTGGGGGTATGCAGCAGCAGCAGCAGCAGCATGCGGCACACCCCAGCCACCAGAAGGCGGTGCCTGCTGCTGCTGCTGCTGATCTGGCGGTGGTGCTGCTGGGGGGTAGCCTCGCAGCAGCGCGTTCGCTGGATCTGCTGTTGCCATCTCCCGCTGAACCCTGGACATCAAAACCGCGTCAAACAGCCCCTTGTCCTGCCAGAAGGTCAGCATCTTTGTGAGCTTCTCGCGGCCTGCTTCGTTGCTGCTGCTTGCTGCTGCTGCCTGCGCTGCTGCTAGCATCACTCCCAGTGCTGGAGCAAACGCGTTACGGATAGCCACCCATGAAGCCTGCGCATCTGCCGCACCCTGCTGCTGCTGCTGCTGCGGCTGGCCGTCTGCCGTTGGCTGCGGCTGCACTGGCGGCTGCTGTGCTGCTGTGAAGGCTTTGAACAGGATGTCGTTTGCCAGGTATACTAGGTGCAGCAGCTTGTCAAACTCTGGGGTGGTTGAGGCGCGTGACGCCATCATGTAAGCCATGCCGGCAGCGTATGGTGCGCAGGCCATGAACCAGCCCTGGCTAGCCTTGATGGAGTCCTGCAGGCAACAACAGCAGCACAGTAACAGCGCTATAACATGCTGAACCGTGGTCAAACCACCCATCTGCACCTGCACAGCCGACACCGCAGCCATGCCAGTGCAACAAACAAATCAAATATACCAAGGACAGTGGCCACACCAGTTGCAAGTCCTTAGCTATTTGGCAGTCAATCCAGAGTTGCAGGTGAGCATCAGACATGCATAGATCAACAGCGTACCTTACTGCCAGTCAGTGCATCCAGCACTTGGCTGAAGCCGCCAGCAACCTCTGGCGGAATAGGCGGCGGCGTAGGCCGCAACGGCTGCTGCTGCTGTTGCGGGTAGTGCTGCAGTGGCGGCTGCATGTATGACTGCCCTGGATACCCCGGCTGCTGCGCATACATCATCTGCTGCTGCGGCGATGGAAGCGGCTGCATGGGAGCCGCATACTGCGGGGGTTGCTGCTGCGGAGTGGGCTGCTGCTGTGGCTGCGGCTGCGGTGGGGGCGGTGTAAAGCCATCTGGTAGCGGCTGGTCGATTGGTAGGCCGCATCCTGTTGCGAAGAGTGCCCACTGAAAGAAGGCGTAGGATGTGCTTCCTGGCACGTTTAGGAAGTCGTATTCTGCGTTGCCGGCCTGCTTGGTGCGCACCATGTTGACGAATGAGGCGCCGTTTTGCATGGCGTAGCGCGCCAGAAGCAGCATGCGGTCTTTTGCTGCTGCATCGACATCTGTTGGTGGTAGTGTTGGCGGGGGTTTAGGTGAGAGTGTCAAGGCATGTGCTTGTGGGTGAAAACAGATGACAGCTTGTGCATGCGAAGGTAAGGATAGACGGGCACACGCAGAACTGCTCCCTTGAAGACAGCAGCCAGCCAGCTCACTAAATACTACACGTTGCTGATCCACACACACTGCTCGCTGCTAACAGATCTGCTGATGAATGCTTGATCACGAGTGGGGACAAGCAGATGTGAGACACCATTCCGGCCGCATCACTGCATAATGTGCTTCCTAAACAGGCTTCAAAGCTTCAGCGTAGCAGCTGCTGGGTACATTGTACCTTCTGGAACTTCTGTATACGTCGGATGGGGCTCCTGTGGGTTGAAGAACGACCACAGGTGCTGGGACGCCATGCTGCTGCTCTGCTGCTGATGCTGCAGCTGCAGCTGCTGCAGTCTATCCCCGTCCCACCACTGCTGCTAGACGCAGAACTCAGTCTCAAACGACAGATACGAATGTCGCTGGTCAGAAGTTGCAAAGCGTCCTCACGCGGAGTGCAAGCTTGTGTCCTAAAGAGTGCAGCAGGTGCTGTAGCAGTAAAGCTTGCAAGCTTGAGTTCTCGCCAGGGATCTTGTAGATAGACTTGATCCGCTATTCTCAGGCATGCAAACTCAATGCCTTCGTTCACAGTGCAGCCGATGAAGACGCTGCGAGAGCGAGAGCAATGACATGTCATAAAAACAACCCTTGCCCTCCTTCATGTCCCGATCGTGGTGTCGATATGCCTATTTGCGATCAATTACTGTCGTGGCGAGGATTGATGTGAGTATTTACAACGCTTGCAGCACCCCAAGCACAATATGCCACAGCAGCAGCAACAGCAACAACAGCAGCACTACGCACCTCAGCAGGTCCGCTTCCCTCCCCCATTTGCGTCGATAAACAACCCTCATCACCATTACCTGCACAAGCCCAATTGGCTGCACAACCCCTTCCAGCACCACAGCATGGAGCAGCTCAAGCTAGCTGCGAACTTCAGTGGGACCTGGATCAAGGTGTGCTGCATCTTGAGCTACAAGCGTGCACTTGGGTCACTGCAACAGCCACATGAATTGGTAGCAGTGATCAACTGCTACAGAGCATTGTGCCCGCAACAGGCCGTGTCCTGCTCCGCCTAAGCTTCTTGCTGAGTGTGGATGCGCATTCAATGCACCAAGTTGGTGCATTCAGATAACACCAGCATAACTGCCAGCGATGTGCGCAGCTCAGCATAACGAGCAACAGTCAGATCATGCACGCATTCACATATATGGCACAGCTGTAATGTGTCTGCACCACTCGCGACGCCAGCCGCACACTGCCAACAAAACCACTGAGGTACAACTGCGTGTCACTCTTCTTGTGGCACTTTACTTCTTACAGGATAAAGACATCCAACGCCAGCGGCACACTGCCGGCACACTGCCGGCAAGATTGCTGAGGTACATCTGCTTGTCACTCTTCTTGTGTCACGTTTTGTACATTTGCAGGACAAGGAGGCGTCCGACTCCATGTCTGACGCCATCAGCCTGATGGGCCTGTCAGGGCTGATGCGGCACACTGCCAACAAAACCACTACACACAACTGCTCGTCACTCTTCCTGTGTCACTCCTGTCACTCTTCTTGCAGGACAAGGAGGCGTCTGACTCCATGTCTGATGCCATCAGCCTGATGGGCCTGCCAACAAAATCACTGAGGTACAACCGCTTGTCACTCTTCTTGTGTCACCTCTGTCACTCTTCTTGTGTCACTCTTCTTGCAGAACCAGGAGGCGTCTGACTCCATGTCTGATGCCATCAGCCTGATGGGCCTGCCAACAAAATCACTGAGGTACAACCGCTTGTCACTCTTCTTGTGTCACCTCTGTCACTCTTCTTGTGTCACTCTTCTTGCAGAACCAGGAGGCGTCTGACTCCATGTCTGATGCCATCAGCCTGATGGGCCTGCCAACAAAATCACTGAGGTACAACCGCTTGTCACTCTTCTTGTGTCACCTCTGTCACTCTTCTTGTGTCACTCTTCTTGCAGAACCAGGAGGCGTCTGACTCCATGTCTGATGCCATCAGCCTGATGGGCCTGCCAACAAAATCACTGAGGTACAACCGCTTGTCACTCTTCTTGTGTCACCTCTGTCACTTGGCGTTGATGCTATGGCTTGATTTGGTAGATGATGATGATGATGATGATGATGATGACTCTTCTTTTGCCATTGCTTGCAGGACAAGGAGGCGTCCGACTCCATGTCTGACGCGATCACGCTGATGGGCCTGTCTGGGCTGATGCGGCAGGCCATCAAGCTCATCAAGGGCATAACCCTGACCCAGGATGACGTCTCCTTCAGCATGGCTGTTTTCAGCGTGCTATCATGGTTCAAGGTGAGCCGGAACATCAACCCCAACAGTGCAATGTTGCATTTATGTGTTGAAGTGAATGTAAGGGGGTGCAATGCAGCCGCCACATGCATTTGCAAGGGAGAAGAAGGGCCCGTGTGCTGGTAGTAGCCTGTTTGAATGATTGTTTGAATGAGTGAGCTACGTATGGTTTGTTCACACCCGCGTAAGATAAATGAGGGGTTGTCTGTACACATGTGACGATGAGGAAGACCTCATGCGGCTCCTACCATGTGGCCTGCAGATGTCTGCTTCAGCAGAAGTAGCAGCAGCTCACAAGGCCGGAAGCATGTGCCACTGTTGCTGTGCCCCTTCCAACCAACAGCAAAGATGCCCCAGATTGAGGCCCGTTGATACTGCAGCGCCTCGCCCATCCTGCGCCGAACACACCTTGCGATGCTGTCAGTCCATCACCTCGCTGCTGCTGCCGCTGTTGCTGCTGCTGCTGCAGGTGTCAGAGAAGTATCCCTTAGATGGCACCACCAGCAGCTGCCGCAGGAGGGACTTCAGGAGAGGTGCGGCCTGCGTCTGCTGTACCTGCCAATGATACTGACCAATCATTGTAAGCCATACCTTTCGGCATCGGCACCGCGCCTCACCCTCTGGGGAGTAGGCACCGTGCATCTCATGTACCCTGCTGTGTGCCGTGGGTCTAGGATTGCAGGGTTCAACCATCATGCGTACAGATCAACCCTACACGTATGCGGCTGCCTGCAGCATGCTGCATCAGTTGGTGGGAGCTAGTGATTTTCAACACTTCTGGTTCATCTCGCACAAGCAGGCATTGTCATGATGGTGCTGTCTTTGCTTGCACCAGCAGCTGCTGCACTACACACAAGGCCCTTCATAAGCTAGTGACCAACTTGCTTTGCTGCCGCTGCTGCTGCTGCTGCTGTCTGCAGGTGGTCACAAGGGCAATGTGGCAGTGCCGTCACCAGACAAGCTGCAGCTGCACCTGCAGTGGGACGACCCGTATGGAGGCACTGGGCTCGATGAGGTGAATACTGCTGCTGATGCTGATGCTGCTGCTGCTGTTGGCCTGGTTATTCTGCTGTGACTGCTGTGTGCCTTTGTAGTGACTGCTGGTCCTGTGCTTGAATGTTGATGATGATGTTGGTGTCATCATGCTTGCTTGCATATTGCTTGCCTGTTTCCGGCGCGTCTTTTGTTCTGGCCTGTGCTGACTGTTCAACACGGCGTTTCCACTGCTGCTGCAGTTCACCATGCCCAGCGCTGACGTGCTGCATGTGCACAGCACCGTCACCGTCGGCGACAAGACCTGCAGCTACCGCCAGGTGTACAACAGAAAGCAGTGAGCAGCAGCGGCAGCAAGTGAAGTCGAGAAAATGCAACAGCAGCTGTGCTGTCAGCATCAGGAGTGACACGGGTGGGGTTAGGGATGAGTGCAGTGACATCAGCAGCATCACTGCAGTGAGCGAGTGAGCGCTGCTGCTGTGCGGATATTGGCTGTGCGGGCATTGCAGGTTGGATGAATGGATAACATGTTAAACAATGATGATGACCGTGCAACGTATTGAGGTTTGGGCGGGTCACATGCGTCACTGGTGCAGGCATGGACAGTTTCTGGCGAAGCACAGCACGGCATAGGGCATGCTGGTTTGCTGCTGTTCCCACAGACACCCCGTTTGTTAGGTGCTGCAGCTTTCTGTGTATCAAAAGGAGAACCACGGCCTTACAAAGCTCTCAGTCGGCTTCTGCTTCTGATGAGCTGACTAACAAGATGTGCGAACGGTTGCAGTGGGTATGTTGTGCCGGGCAGGAGTGATGTGTGTGTGCACTGCGTGGTGGGTGACACTAGCCTAGTGTCACAACGGTTGTGCTCGTTCTCTGTACAGTCTGTACAGTAGTCACTGCATGCCTTGCTGCTTGGGTGCTGCTATTACTTTTACAGTGGATCCAGCCAGCCTTGCATGCAGGGGCAGGGTGATCTTGCATGCTTTCCTGCTAGAGTGCTGCATACTTTCCAAGCTTTATACATATGGACGGCTTGCCTGCATGGACAGCCCACTTGGAGTACCAGGAGAGCTTGAGCGGGCGCTCCTGGTCAAGCACTGCATGAAGGTATGATGCTTGCTTTTACCTGGAGCCCAGGAGCCGCCTAAAACCGTTCACTATACATACCTTGTTTGTCTCAAGCTCAGGCCTTGAGCTGCCTGAGCTGCAGGTGTCTTTTGTTTGCCAGTGGGAGTGAGAGTCCTGCACTCCTGCGCCATTCAGCCACAGGCAGGCAATCCGTTGCAGCGTTTGCCGTTGTTCACAGCTTCAATTGGGAGTTGAGTTTTTTATTTTGTACTTCGTAGCTGTACCTCTGTGTTTGCATTCTGCATAGTTCAAATTTCTGGTCGTCGAATGGAGCGGGTCTCACGTCGTAAGCAGCAAGTGCCTGGGGCGCAGGGTGTCTAGCACAAATGGCGGCTGCCGCCATAGTGTGTAAAGAGCCGTCGGACCATCTGTGGTTATCATTAAACATGCTTTGTGTTGGAGGTTGCATGAGTGCCAAGCACGGGGAACTTCACCCATGATCTGCATTTGCTAGGCCCACGTGTAACACTGCCCCCTCCATGTCACGGATCATCCGCAGTGCATCCAGACATACTATGTCGACATTACTGAAAAGTCTTCAAAGTACGCTCAAGGAACCGCCATCAGGTGTACACCGTGACCGTCACGTGACAGTCTCACATGTTTCCAACATCCTTCCAAGAATACCAGTGACTGGTTGCCAAAAATTGTCAGAACAACGTTGCTCACAAAGCATACCACGGGCATATGCAATTGGCGCATGCTCATTGAGCCATGAACTGATCCTCCAACCGCGACGGTTGTTAAAGTACTAGCAGCACCAAGCAGCAAGGCATGCAGTGACACCCTTCCCCTGCATGCAAGGCTGCTCACTCACGCAAGGCTGCGCACGCAAGCAAGGCTGGCCTGACCCACTGTAATGCGCCGCTGACTGTCAATGCTGAACAAGTAGATCAAAGCTGTCCAGATCCAGGAGCTTCCGGGGCACCAACCCTTCTGCGTCCAGGGAGCATCAAGTAGAGGGCTGCGCATGCACGCACTTCAATATCTTGAATAATTACCTGAAGCAGAAGTGGAAAAGGCAGCGGCAGGGGGTTCGTCATGGGCTGGTGCCCCAGAGAACCTGGTCCTGCCGCCCCTCATGAGGCCTGAGCGTTGTCCTGGCATCTTAAAACCCAGCGTCGGTAAACCATCCTGTGGCAAATGTTCACTGTATCTTGACATCTACAAACAAAAAAGCCTAGCAGCAAAAACAACTACAAGCAGCAGCAGGCGTCAAGGAGCAACAGCAGCATGCATGCACTGCTGACTATCACTGCCTGCTGAAGCAATAGCTGTCACTAGCATGAAAGCAAGCAGTACCCCCCTGTGATGGTTTACCAGAGCACCGGTGCCGATCGGTGATGGCTCACGCACACACAGCAATCATGCAGTACAGTAGGGCAAGGACGCCAGCTGGCGACAGCAGGTTGACTCCAGTGCTGATATTTATCGTGGGGTGGTTTCGGTTTGGTTACAAAGGATAAAACGTATAGATTGCTTTTTACATAGTACATGTACACATCGAATTACAGCGGACACCGTTGTGTTCCCCGCTGGGGCGGTGTGTCTTCTGGCGGGCTCCTGCAAGCATACTCGCGGAACAGCAGTACAGCAACCACGTGTTAGTACGCATTTCATCGGAAAGGTACACAGTTCAGCGTTAGTTGCAGCAGCAGCAATCGCAGCAGTAGCAACAGCAGCAATGACAGCATAAACAGCAGAGCAGCAACCGTTAGTACATATGTAAGAAGTTTGCGGTACTGGAAAAGGCAGCATGCAAATCAGGTAAAGCAGGCAAAACTCTCCCATCCTGCCTCCCTCATTGTGCAACCCAATGCTGTCTCGCTGCGACACGCATGCACAGCTGGCCCACCCACTGTAGCACAAGTTGCAGCACGAAGTCATGTCACGCAAATACGGCAGGCTCCCGCTCATACAGGGTAGGGTAGTATTGCACAGCTGTAGCAGCAGCAGCAGCAGCACAGCAGCAGGATCAGTGGCATCTGCAGCAGGAGCAGCAGCAGCGCTGGGGCGGTGTGTCTTCTGGCGGGCTCCTGCAAGCATACTCGCGGAACAGCAGTACAGCAACCGCGTGTTAGCTCGCACTTCCTCGAAAAGGTACACTGACTGATGAGACGCCATCAGCAGCACCAGGAACACCTGGTTATGCATACTGTTGCACGGGGTTATATGACAAGCGGCGCCTGCCATGTTTTGTAGCGTTTGATGTACCGCATTATCAACATGTCACGTCTTGTCAGACACGTGGGCAAGCTTACAACATGCTGCATGGTAGATTATGTCACCTGCTGCGCATCATCACAGATAAGGAGTGCTTCGTGTTGGAAGCTGCACGCTGCCTGCATAACATGAAACACAGCGGCTATGACGTCTACCCTTGTTTCACGCGTTCACACTGTTTTTTGCAAAAGCATCCTGAGGCTTATGGTGAACCTCACTGGCGCTTGTTTCTGAGCATACGTACTTGTTACGACCGCATTGCAGGCACAGCAGCAGCAATTGCAGGCAGTCCTGACGAGTGGCAACCTAAGCACTACACTGCAGTGGCACCGCTGTATGCAGACGTGCCGTCAGATATGGATATTAGCGATGCATTGTCCTCCGATATGGATTTGGGGGGTTGATGTCGATGTGTTACGTCTTCATCTGACATTCTGACTACACATGGGGAGCACCTGGTGGCAACACAGAGGTGCCCGTGTGCCGCCTGTAACATACTGCCACATTTACTCGTTGATTACACGAACTGCATAACCATCATCATCATCATCATCATCATCATGTTACCCATTAAGCCATAGCATCAACGCAATCGGCCCCGCGCCCCTCAGGAGCGGAAGAAAGAGGGAGCACTGCTCCATTGTGTTTGCAAATATTACGCACATCCCAAGCTTGGACAAGATACTCAGCAATGCTCCTAGATATCACTCGGCACACCCCCCTACTACCCCAAATATCATCAGAAACAAAACGCAACAACTTGGTGGATGCATCAGTCAACGACAACACATTGCGCAATTTTTCAGCGCCGCCAGCAACTTCACGCAAAACAGACCGAATTTCATCAAGCATAGTATCCCTCTGAGCAGAAGTAGAGGGACAATCAAACATCAGATGTGACAAAGACTCAACACCCTGACCACAAGCAGGACATGCTGTGTTAGAATCAGCTCTGCTGCCACCATAACGACTGGTACGCTCATGCACACAAAGACAGCCCATTCGAACACGCATCAGCAACTCAATACCACGCGTTGGCGCACCAGAACACAAAAGGGCCTAGCCCTTTTAAAACGCATGGCATCAGCATGTGTAGGGTGCACATGCGTGATGTAACGGCTCAAAGTAGAGTGCTGCAGTGATTCACAAACAATTGTGTCTGCATGCAGCTTCCTGACCTGACGGTTGATGTGATTCTTGCACGCATTAGCTCGATCAGCCACCGCCTCAACATCCACACCATACTTGCAAAGCAAACTCTGCACATACTTATGCCAAGGTGTCACCGCAACAGCACCACTAGGGCGCTTCCACTCAGCTGAAAACACCTGATGTGGCAACCGACAGTTCTGCATACGCTGAACCCTAAAGTAATACTCCATCGCCCTCTGATGAAGCCACATGTGCAATGGCTTCACACCCCATTCAGCCAGAACAAGTGAAGTGCAAGGGCGCTCCTTGCCACAACGCATTGAGCACTTGATGATGTCAGTCTGCACTTTGTCAATCTGTTGCAGTTGCCTTGCAGTTGACGGAAACCAGACCTCGCCGCCATATTCAACAATCGGGCGAACGCATGTAAGCAGAATGATACGCTTTACTTCCACGCTGATGAGCCGGCTCTTCCAGACTGGCATGAGCCCACCCTTCACACGATGCACTTTTGCCAACATCTTCTCAAAGTGCGTATTCCAGTTGCAGGCATTGTTGAACCACAGGCCAAGGTAGCAGTACTCTGATACAACAGGCACAGGCACACCGTTCCAAACGATGCCAGAGTCAGCCAACTGGCTGGGCTGTCTAGCTGGTGAGACATGCATGACAGCAGACTTCAAGCTATTCAGCTTGAACCGCCACTTACAACTGTATTCATAAACTGTTGCAGCCACAGCCTGAACCTCAGCCAGAGATCCGCACACAGCAACAAAGTCATCAGCCTGCATGGCTGCCACAACCTGACCAGCAGGTTCGTCACAAGGGCCCATAAGGGTGATTCCAGGGTGCTTTGCATGCACCTCATGCAGCAGATCATCAATGAAGTACAGGTACAGTGTGGGGGAAATAACATCGCCCTCATGCAAACCAAGGTCACATGTGAAGCTCTCAGTGACATGACCTTCGTGAGACACCACACGGCGTGCACCCTGATACAAGTTGTAGAGTACACGGAACATCTTTCCACGCACACCCTTGTCCCACAGCTTTTGAAAGAGCCCATCAAGCCACACTGTTGGGAAAGCCTTATAGGTGTCAACAAACAGCACATAAGAATCCTTCCCCTCAGCTTTCCTCCCACCCAACATCTCACTGAGCACACTCTGGTGGTCAGCACAGCTGCGCTTGGGACGAAAGCCGTTCTGGCTCTCGTGCAGCAGCGGCGTTCCTGCTGCTGTAGCAGCAGTTACACGCTGCTGCTGCTGCTGCTGCTGTTGCTGCTGACGTGCCTGCTGCTGCTGCTGCTGTTGCTGCTGCTGTTGCTGCTGCTGCTGTTGCGCCTGCTGTTGCTGCTGCTGCTGCTGCCGTTGCTGTGTCGTGCCCTCCGCCACTGACTTGCCTTCTGCAAACTTGATGAGGCGCTGGTTGAGAACGCTGGTGTAAAATTTGTAAAGCACGCTAAGCAGGGTGATACCACGGTAGTTGGTGGGGTCTGTCAGGTCACCCTTCTTGGGCATGTTCACAACTGTACCTGGCACCTGGTGCACCTGCTCAAGCTGCCACATCAGATTGCAGTACTGCAGTAACATATCTGCGGCCGTGCTGCCTCCATACTTGAGTAGCTCATTGACAATGCCCTCCTCAGCCGGGTTGCCGGCCTTGCCAGTGCGCAGCCTCTGCAGGCAGTCGGAAACTTCGGCGGCAGTGATGGGCAGGTCCAGCGGGGTGGCAGGGGAGTTAGCAGAGTCTTGCAAATACTGTTGCACATTGGCTGCAACACAAGACATGTGTGCAGCGTCAAACTGGGGGTTGGAGGAAGCAAATGCTGCATGGCTGCCAACGCGCTCATAATGACACTTGAAAGCATCAGCTTTCTCAGCTGGGGTAGATGCCACATGCCCAGATGGATGCTGCATGACGCTGTAAACTGCCTCGCTGACATGCTTAGGGCACAGACGACGCACAAGCTGCCACATGTCTTTCTCTCCAAGCAGGCTGTCATCATTCATGCGATTTGTGTATGCAGAAGTAATGGCATGCTGGCACTGCTCTTTGTACTGCTTCTCTGCTGCTTTGACCAGCTGTGTAGTAGCCTTCTGCTGCTGTTTGTAAGTAGCCCAATCTGCTACATGCCCTGAGTTCTTGTAGCGCAGGTAAGCCTGCTTCCTGTCCTCCACAGCATCTGTGAGCTCCTGAGTCCACCATGGGAAGGACTTGCAAACCCAAACCCTCTTGTAGCCAAAACTGGCGTTGACAGCATGACGAAGTGCTGCTAGCATCTGCTCGTGCGCTTGCTGCACTGCATTAGTTGCTGTAGTTGAACCTGCAGAAGCCTGCTGCTGCAAAGTGGTGACCGTGGCTGTGTAGGCTGCACCAAGCTGCGACAGAGCATCCTGATATGCCTCAAGTTCCGCTGACTGCTCCCCATTCTGCAGCCTGAAATTCTTGGGCTGTGCGTTGAGGCGCAGCACAACCTGTTTTGCAGGGCGGCGTACCACAGGCCTGACAATGCGGGCAGACACAGGCAGGTGGTCAGTAGCACCCACAGTATGCGGCCCAACTGTGGCTGTTGGCCTGGCAGCAGCTTGGCAGGGCATGGCAATGTCAGCAGAGGCAAGGATGTAGTCAATCAAAGAGCCTCGCCTGGTGCCGCCGTGCGACCTGTCACAAGTGATGTGCTGGTGAGGGGAGGTGGGGGCTGTGCGGGCATTAAGTGAGTAGAGGTTGACAGTGTTGAGCAATGAGAGGAGCAGGCGGCCGTTGTCGTTGACGGTGCTCTCGCCATGCATACCAATACGCTCTGCTGGGCCAGATGCCCGTCCAACCCGTGCATTAAAGTCACCCATCACCAACACAGATCCCCTGCTAGACAGGTACTCCAGGTCCTCCTGCAGCGCTGAGTAAGCAGCACTCCTCACTGATGCAGACTTGCCCATATCAGGCATGTAAACCACCCCAATGAAGAGCTTGCGTGCACCCCCTTGCCCTGGCATCACAAGCCACAGCGCTTCGTCGTATTGCTGGTCAGTAAAGTCATACACTTTCACCGCGTTTGCAACAGAGGCATGCACAGCAACTGCAACACCCCCAGAAGCACGCTCCCCTGCCCGCACAACCCTGGCGACTACCAAATGTCAATGCACACATTGTCAGCAAGCCGAGTGAAGTGCACTGCTGCTATCAACCCACAGTATGCAGCAATGCCAAGCCCTCAAACAGCAGCAGCACCGTTGAGACTGGCAGTCTGCTTTGGTTGCTCAGCAATCAGTGATCCAACAGCAGCAAACGACTGCTGCTGCTGGCAATGAGGCCACAGCAGGCACAGCAACGGGCATGGGCGCACCATTGCTGAACGAACGTCGCTGAAAAACCGGAAAACACAGCCGTGCCCTGCTACCCAGAGTATGCACGTTTGTTTTCCGTCTGGTTTCCGTCAACTGCAAGGCAACTGCAACAGATTGACAAGATTGACAAAGTGCAGACTGACATCATCAAGTGCTCAATGCGTTGTGGCAAGGAGCGCCCTTGCACTTCACTTGTTCTGGCTGAATGGGGTGTGAAGCCATTGCACATGTGGCTTCATCAGAGGGCAATGGAGTATTACTTTAGGGTTCAGCGTATGCAGAACTGTCGGTTGCCACATCAGGTGTTTTCAGCTGAGTGGAAGCGCCCTAGTGGTGCTGTTGCGGTGACACCTTGGCATAAGTATGTGCAGAGTTTGCTTTGCAAGTATGGTGTGGATGTTGAGGCGGCGGCTGATCGAGCTAATGCGTGCAAGAATCACATCAACCGTCAGGTCAGGAAGCTGCATGCAGACACAATTGTTTGTGAATCACTGCAGCACTCTACTTTGAGCCGTTACATCACGCATGTGCACCCTACACATGCTGATGCCATGCGTTTTAAAAGGGCTAGGCCCTTTCTGTGTTCTGGTGCGCCAACGCGTGGTATTGAGTTGCTGATGCGTGTTCGAATGGGCTGTCTTTGCGTGCATGAGCGTACCAGTCGATATGGCGGCAGCAAAGCTGATTCTAACACAGCATGTCCTGCTTGTGGTCAGGGTGTTGAGTTAGAGGGGCGCGGGGCCGATGGCGTTGATGCTATGGCTTGAATGGGTAACATGATGATGATGATGATGATGATGATGATGATGAGGGTGTTGAGTCTTTGTCACATCTGATGTTTGATTGTCCCGCTACTTCTGCTCAGAGGGATACTATGTTTGATGAAATTCGGTCTGTTTTGCGTGATGTTGCTGGCGGCGCTGAAAAATTGCGCAATGTGTTGTCGTTGACTGATGCATCCACTAAGTTGTTGCGTTTTGTTTCTGATGATATTTGGGGTAGTAGGGGGGTGTGCCGAGTGATATCTAGGAGTATTGCTGAGTATCTTGTCCAAGCTTGGGATGTACGCAATAATTGCAAACACAATGGAGCAGTGCTCCCTCCTCTTTCCGCTCCAGAGGGGCGCGGGGCCGATGGCGTTGATGCTATGGCTTGAATGGGTAACATGATGATGATGATGATGATGATGATGATGATGATGATGATGATGCACGTTTGATTGCTACAGTGTACCACAACGTGTACCAAGCCAGACAAAGCACTGCTGCTCAGCATCGCTCTCAAGCAGGCCAGCCATTTGCACGAAGGCCCGGCATACTTGCAACGCCAGCCGCAAGCCAACACGGCACGCCGCCCGCCCATGGCAGCCTAATGCAAATGCACTAGGCGCTCTCACTGCTCTGCCTCACTTTCAACCTCTGCAGGCAGGCCAGCCGCTTGTCGAAAGCATGCCACATACTTCCCAACAACAGCCACAAAAACTGCAGGCAGCCTATGCAGATGCACTAGCTGCTCTCACTGCTCTGCCCCACATTCATCCTCTGCAGGCAGACCAGCCGCTTGTCGAAAGCATGCCACATACTCCACAACACCAGCCACAAAATCAGCAGGCAGCCTATTCAGATGCACCAGGTGCTCTCACTCCTCCATCTCATTTTCAACCTCTGCAGGCAGGCCAGCCGCCTGCCTGAAAAACGCCACATACTTTCCGCTAAGGTACTCCAGCGCTTCTCCACTATACACCTGGAAGTGATTCGTATCCACTGTCACCAGCTGCGCATTGGGCGTGGCTGCGACTGCCGTCTTTACGCCATCCATGGGACAGAGTGTATCCTTGGTGGCTGCTGCGTACAGCACTGGTGCTGTGATCTGTGGCAACACGGTGATGGGCCGGTATGCTGAGGCCTCTAGTGCTAGCCTGCAGCGCCCCAAGTTGCGCCAGCCACCCTGCAAAGAGCACAAGGAGCCGCAGCAGCAGCAGCAGCCGCAGAACTGCATCAGAGGTTAACATGTGGCAGGCCAGGTGCTCATGCAACAATCGAGGGAACCCAGGCCCCATGTTGCGCCACTCACCCTGCAAACAGCACAGGGAGCAGAGCTTGCCCACCTGCTTCTTTGCTGGGTGCTTTGCGTAGTACGCATCCTGCTCGTCCTGAGCCGGCATTACCAACAACAATGAAAAACCAGGCAAAAGCCAGCACGGCAACAGGCAAACATACACACACAGTATATGAATGTGTCCGGCGGGACGTTAAACACGTGGCGTAGTGGTGATGACGGACGAACAGTGGCCGAAAGGTTGCAGGTTCGATTCTGAGCCTAAGCAGTATGTCCCTGGACTCAGGGATACAGTCGGCGAAAGCCGAAGGAAGGATGCTGCTAATGTCCTCGTGACTCTCCGCAGGACTCCGTCGATTGCTGGCTATATACACACCGGCCCTGCTAGGTATGCAGTCCACCGTATGGGGTGATTCCCACATGCTGCCTAGTAAAGGGTGTAAGGGTCTGGGTGGTCTACCTTACACCGAAAATAGAGAGAATAATCAGTCTGCTTTCCGCCTCCCCAGTGGGTGAGGCGCGGTTGCCGATGCCGAAAGGTATGGCTTACAAGGATTGATTATTATTATTACAGTATATGAATGGGCAACGCGCTGCAGGACATTTGTATAACTTGCCCACCTGCTGTTTCGCTGGGTGCTTTTCATAATACGCGTCCTACTCGTCCTGAGTGAGGCCCTTGGAGTTGGTCATGCAGCACACCACAATGCACGTCACCCCAAGCAACGGCAGAGAGCAAGCTAGGCCGGTGAACACGCAAAATATACACAATATAACACAACAAGTGATAAGGCAACCAGCAGAGCTTGCCCACCTGCTTCTTTGCCGGGTGCTTTGCGTCATAGGCCTCCAGCTTGTCCTGTGTCACTCCTGCCTAGAACGATGACAAAGGCCACGCAAAAGCCAGCATGGCAACAGGGAAACATACACACAAAGCATATGAATGGGAAACACGCTGCAGGACACTTGTATAGCTTTCCCACCTGCTTCTTTGCTGGGTGCTTTGCGTAATACGCGTCCTGCTCGTCCTGAGTGAGGCCCAATAAAGTTGGTCATACAGCACACACCACAATACACGTCACCCTAAGCAACCACAGAGAGCAAGCTAGGCCGGTGAACATGCAATACACACGCAATAAAACACAACAACTGATAAGGCAAGCAGCAGAGCTTGCACACCTGCTTCTTCGCTGGGTGCTTCGCGTAGTACGCATCTTGTTCGTCCTGAGTAAGGCCCATAAAGTTGGTCATGCCAGGCTCCCCAATGAGTGGGTAGTAAGCAGCAGGCATGTTGATGGCGCTACGGAGGATGTCATGCACGCCAGCGATTACTGCGCGCGCAATGCGCAGGTAGCCGCGCTCTTTAATGTTCTTGGCAAATGCAGCCTTGCCGTCTGTGAACGGCACCTGCACAGCAGCACAGGCAGCAACACCGTGACAATTATAGAGCAGCTGAGCTGCAGGCCTTGTTGCTGCCTATTGTAGTTCAACAATCAATCACTGGGGTCATATGCCGAAACCAGAAAAGCTATTAATGTTCAGGGTGACGGGTGCCACAGGCCTACAGCAGTGCTCAAGGGATGCGTTTCACATAAAGCAATGCGGCACGCATCAACTGCCAGGTGATCTCAAAAGCCATGCATTGCAACACCCTGCGCGCAATGTGCATCTCAGCAGTCGCACAACCCAAAGCAGCTCACCTGCGCAACCACTGCTGTGATGTGCCCCTTGAGCTTTGCAGCCGTCGTGAGTGCATGGCCGCCTCCAAAGCTGGTGCCCCACAGCAGCACCGTATTAAGATCCAGACCCCAGCTGCACCCATACCCAGCCAGCTGGGCTGCAGCCTCAACACCCCAGTCCCATTGTGCTATGCGGCACACATGTTTTGCGACCAGCTCTGCTGCCCACGAAGCATCCCAAATTCCTACACTCTCAAAAGCCACAGCAGCAACCTTCACCCACCCACCTGTGCAACCACTGCTGTGATGTTCCCCTTGAGCTTTGCAGCAGTCGTCAGCGCGTGCCCGCCTCCAAAGCTGGTGCCCCACAGCAGCACCGTACTGTCATCCGAGACCAGGTCGCTACATCTGTGTACAGCCAACCACAACACCCCCTTCCTATTGTGCTCTGCAACCAACCATGCTGCCCAGAAAGCATCCATGTTCCTACAATCTCGTAAACCACAGCAGCAGCAAACTCCACCCACCTGCGCAACCACTGCTGTGATGTTCCCCTTGAGCTTTGCAGCCGTTGTCAGTGCATGCCCGCCTCCAAAGCTGGTCCCCCACAGCAGCACCGTCCTAAGATGCAGACCGCGTCCCAGCTGCACCCGCGCCCAGCCAACCACAACACCCCCTTCTACATCGTGCTATGCTACACTCATGTTTTGCGACCAGCTCTGCTGCCCAAACAGCACCCATGCTCCTACCCCAGCCACAGCAGCAAACCTCACCCACCCACCTGTGCCACCACTGCTGTGATGTTCCCCTTCAGCTTTGCAGCCGTTGTGAGCGCATGGCCGCCTCCAAAGCTGGTCCCCCACAGCAGCACATTGCTGGTGTCAACTGCATCCCCCAACTGCCCGATCACATAGTCGTAGGCACTCTGCCAGTCTTCCAAATGCCGCTTGGGGCTGACCCAGTGCCGTGGCTCCCCCTCTGAGCCTCCAAAGGTGCGGTAGTCAAAGATGAGGGAGGCCAGGCCACCTGCTGCGAAGCGCTCACCGTATGCAGCAAGGCCAAAGTCTTTCTGGGCACCTGCGGGGTGGGATGCAGGAACATGGTATGTGAGGTTCAAGTGTTGGGCACAAGGGTCACTTGGGATTGCTGAATTCTGCTGCTGCGTGTGAGCACTGGTGGGTGATATTCTTGGTGTTGGTGTACTGCGTGCACATGTCATGTGCATTCGGCTCTATTCTGCGCCAATCAGTCCTTTATCTAAGGCTGTCAGTGTTGCAGTGGACAGACGCATGCTGCTGCTGCCACTGCTGCTGCTGCGCTTGTGCCACCCACCCAGGCCATGAGCAGCAATGACGATTGGTGGCTTCCTGCCTGCTACCAAGCCCTGCCTGGGCTTGTACAGCCAGGCTTGGCACCTCTCTCCTGAACAAGGGAAGTATATGACATCCCTTGTATGTGTTGCTGTCAACTGCCCTTGATCTGCTTCTGTGTCTGTTGTATCCCGCAGCAGAGGCCCAGGGATGACATCAGTGTCCCTGCACAGCAAATGCTGATACGCTCAAGGTGCCAATCACAAGACAAGGGTAAACTTGACTGTTTTTACGCCCGCTCGTCGCTTGTGTCGTAGCAGCAGCTCACCATGGCAGCACAACCAAACCAGCTACGGCAACCACCAGGTAGGTTAGCACCCGAGACGTAAGCATAGTCTGCGAATGTACGTGTGTCGTTACAACACAACAAAGCGTACTGAGAGAGTCAAGTACTCGTCAGTAGGGCCCAGATCAGTACTGCATCACGGTACGTTGTGAGTGGAAGAGTTGACACATGGGCTGATGTTCAATTTTCCTGCTATGATCAAAAGGGAATGTGATTGGGGTGCATTGTTACGAGTCAAAGATCATGAAGGGCAGTTGCACTTTGGGCTGGGGTGTTGTTATGTAACACACATACGTGCAACTGCTGCACTGCCAGCCTGGCAGGGGCTGAGTTTATCAGTTGGATTGCTCAGTACCACACTGCTTGATGCTTTATGTATTTTCAACTCAGGTTTTGAGGCAGCATCGTATGTGATGTGCCATGACCACGCTTGTACTGCTCACCCATAAAACTGAGTCAGCCCTGACAGCTCTGAAAACCAGCAGATGCTGTTGTCACTTGGCTGCTGCAGTTTAGACAGGGTTGGTTATGTGCAAGGTTGAAGTGGCGCCAGGGGTGAATGACATATAGAGCTGTTGAAGCTGCAGACCTGACGGTAATGTAAGCAGCTTCAAGCCCTAGCGCCAGGCCGGCGGTTTTGTGGCAGTGACATGTTTTCTGCCACTTGCACCTGGGCACAGCCGGTATGCAGAGTCCGTCCACACGCAGTTTGAGCTGAAAGTACAGGAAGGCTCTGCATTGGCACTGTCAACATTTGAGTTCACTAGGCAGCTGCAGCGTCCAGGGCTTGCTGCTGCATACAGTATGAGGGGACTGGCTGTGCGGTTGTAAGGTTCTGCGTCACAAACCGCATACTATTGCGAGATTAGCAAACGATCGACAGCAGCGTGGTGCTCGCTGAAAGTACTGGTATTGAACCTGTAGTGCTTCGCACTCACCACACAAGAACTCGGACGTGGTCGTGACCGCATGGGCGCCCATGTGTAGCTGCCTGTTGGCTTCTTCAGCTTAAACGAAGCAGTGATGAATGCCGGAGCAGCGGAGGACGTGGACTCCATTTGCTCCTGTCCTATCTGTGTGGAGACCATACAGGACGCCTTCGTGACGCCGTGCGGCCACACCTTCTGCTACAAGTGCATCAGCACTCACCTGAAGAACAAGTCAAACTGCCCGTCATGTGGTGCACACCTGGTGCAGGACCACATCCACCCAAACTTCCTGCTCAGCAAGGTACGCAACAACAGCAGCAGCAGCAGCAGCAGTGCTAGCAAGTTGCAGGGCCCCTACAGCAGTGCCACACCACACCACCACTGTGAATATGTTTCCAGTACAATGTCGACAGCAGCACCTGCTGCTTGTAAGACCCCTTGTGTGCTCGCCCTGCTCACCCCTTCTTATGCTTCGTATCTGTTTGCTTACACCCCCGAGTTATCCCCAAGCCTACCCGAGCTTCGCTGTAACCAATTGTATCGTTTCATCCCTGTTTCCTGCAGCTGCTGAAGCATGTGGCCAGCAGCCAGCCTGGCAGCATGAAGACGGCGCTGCTGCAGCACGTGGAGGCTGACCTGGCGGTGGGGGAAGGCAGCATCGGCTTGCAGGAACTTGACGCGGCCATTGCACTGCTGCAGGACAGGCGGCAGCACGTGGCCACACACGAGAGCAGCAACAAGCTGCAGCTGCTGATGATGTTCCTGCAGCACGCAAAGTGAGTACGCGGTGGGACAGCGTGGTAGCTTGTCAGCAGCACAGCTTGCATCTGATTGGCAGTGCAGAAGCTTCTTCTTTGTGATTAGATCACACTCTGCAGGTTTCGTCATTGTCTCGTGGGTGCAAACACACCACAGCAGCTGGCAGGGCACTGTGCAGCTTGACATACACAAGGCATGGCTCCCTGTACACTGCTTGGAGCTGTGCCGCTGTGCGTTGTCCTGCAGCTGAACATATAACACATGCCGATGCCGAACAACCCATGCCGATGCCTAAAGGTGCGGCTTATAAGCATTGACTAATATTGTGTCATAGCATAGCACATAAGCCCAGTCTGGTAAGCATTCGTGGCATTTGTGTTTGCTGTCTTTGTGTGCCGCTGGGCCCGTCAGCAGGGCAAGTGCGTACTGCATTTTGCTGCCTTATCCTTGCAATCTGAGTGCATGGCAATCTTTCATGCTGCAGGGCTCGCCAGCAGGGCAAGCTGTCGGAGCTTGAGCAGCAGCTGGACATCCTGCAGCAGGACCTCAGCAGGGCAGCAGCAAGCCAGCAGCAGCAGCAACAGGAGCAGCAGCAGCAGCAGCAGCAGCCTGAGGCGGCGCCTCCTGTACTGGCTAATGGAGTACATGCTGTTGATGGTGGCACAACAGCAGCAGCAGCAGCAACGGGTGCAGCAGGAACATTGCAGCCTGTTGAATGTAGTGCTATCCAGCAGCAGCAGCAGCAGGTGTTGGATCCTGTTGGAGCTATGGCACTGCCTGTTCCCGCAGCAGCAGCTGCTGTGGCAGGTATACCCATGCAAGCCAGCAGTAGCGGTGCCACACAGCAGCAGCAGCAGCAGCAGTTGCTGCTGCAGCAGCAGCAGTTGCTGCTGCAACAGCAGCAGTTGCTGCTGCAACAGCAGCAGCAGCAAGCACGGCTAGGAGGGCCAGGATCTGCCTTTCGCCGCCCGTCTCCAGCAGAGCAGCATCAGCAGGAGCATTTGCAGCAGTTACAGCAACAGCAGCAGCAGCAGGTACAACAACAGCAACCGCAGCAGCGGCAACCGGCTGGCTTCCAGGGGTTCAGGCCCTTCACCCAACAGCAGGAGCAGCAGCAGCAGCAGCAGCAGCAGCAGGCACAGCCGCAAGGTGGCTTTAGGCGATATGGTGCTGGTGCAGGTGCAGAGGGTCTTGCAGCTAGCCTAGTGCCAGCAACAGCTGCGCCTGCAGCACTGGCGACAGCAGCAGGGGCGCCGGCACCTGCTGTGGCTGCTGCTGCTGCTGCTACTGCTACTACTGCTACTGCTGCTACTCCTACTGGCAGGCAGCTGGAAGGTCCAGCTGCAGTACAGCAGCAGCCACAGCAGCAGCAGCCACAGCAGCAGCAGCAGCAGCCACAGCAGCAGCAGCAGCAGCCACAGCAGCAGCAGCAGCAGCCACAGCAGCAGCAGCAGCCGGGGTTCAAGCCCTATGGCTCAGCATTCAGGCCTCCTGGTGCTGCTGCCGGTGCATTCACACCTGTTGCGCCTGCGCAGCAACAGCAGCAGCATGTTGGCTTTGTGGCTGTTGCGCCTTCTGCTGCTACAGTAGCTGCTGCTGCTGCTACAGCCGCACTGCCTCAGCAGGGACAGGAGCAGCAGCCGCAGCAGCAGCAGCAGCAGGGTGTGCTGGCTGAGAAAAAGCGCAAGATCCTGCAGCAGTTTGATGAGCTGCAGCAGGCCTACATCAGCAGCAGGCTGCGCAGGAGCTCTGGAGGTACAGAGCAGCAGCAGCAGCAGCAGTTAGAACAGCGCCAGCAGCAGCAGCAGTTGTTAGGCGGCACACTGGGCAATGCATCCACTGCTGCTGCTGCTGCTGGTG
This sequence comes from Tetradesmus lagerheimii, assembly GCA_902809745.2. NCBI lineage: Eukaryota > Viridiplantae > Chlorophyta > Chlorophyceae > Sphaeropleales > Scenedesmaceae > Tetradesmus > Tetradesmus lagerheimii. Next base: position 11,708 of record CADDIJ020002244.1, on the reverse strand, counting down.
AGGCAGGTGGAGTTGCAGGTACATCAGCAGCAGCAGGAGACGCTGGCCAAAGCGCAGCAGCAGCAGCAGGTGGTGCATTGGTTGGTGCCAGTGACGAAGGAGCAGCAGGGCTAGATGCATTTTCAGACGTGCTGTCAGCTGTAACGCACTTCAACAGCTTATCTACGCTCGCCTACATCCCGCCAAGCACTGGCAGCGCTGCTGCTGCTGCCGCGCGCAATGTGGCTGGCACCAGCAGCAGCAGCGCGTGTAACATACTCTCAAGCCTGGAGTTTGATTGCAAGGATCAGCTGTTTGCTGCTGCTGGGGTTCAGCAGCGCATCTGCGTGTACAACTACCAATCAGTCCTAGGTGCTGCTGCTGCTGCTGATCCGCAGCAGCCTAACCCAGCAGCAGCAGCAGCGGGGGTTCAGCCGTCGCTAGAACCGCTGTTAGATCTGCCGACTCAGCACAAGATCAGCTGCACCAGCTTCAGCTCAGCTGTGCAGCAGTACCTGCTGTCATCTGACTATGAGGGCTTAGTGCATTTGTGGGATCTGAATAGTGCGAAGATTGTGAGGCAGTGGAAGGCACATGAGCGGCGCATTTGGGTGGTGGATAGCTGTGTGCAGCAGCCGGACCAGTTTGCCACCGGCAGTGATGACGGCACTGTCAAGGTGAGGAGGGGGGGCACTGATGATGCTAGCTTGCTTGTAATCAAAACGCTGCTGTCATTGTGTTGTGGGTGTCCTTTGGTAGCAGTGTCACGATTGTGCGGTAAAGTGTCACAGCAGTGGGAGGCATGTGAGGGATCCCATATAGGTTGTGGGTAGGTGAACGCAGCAGCCTGACCAGGTTGCCGCTGGTAGTGATGACGGTATGGTCCAGTCAAGTTGAGGGTTATGCTTAAATGTTGCGCTGTGTGTGGTTGCCAACAGAACTTTGGGCCGCTGAGATGTCACAGGCGTGCGTTTGAAAAGTGTCTTGCTGCTGCCTTGCTACTGTCGTGCTGCATGCAAACTGACACTGACACACTCTGCGTTGCTGCTGCTGCTGCTGCTGCTGCTGCGGCTGCTGGTGTGTCTGTTGTCGTAGATCTGGGGCCTGCGTGAGCCACCGGTGCCGCGGCTGGTGCTGCCGCTGCGAGCCAACGTGTGCAGCCTGGAGTACTGCCCTGCTGCTGGACACATGCTGGCGGTGGGCAGCGCAGGACACCAGGTGAGCCTTTGCTGGTTCAGAGACCCTGTTGGACGCTCAAGAGAACTGAAGCTCGCGTTTGTGTTTCTCTTGTTGATACAGCTCCGTGGTTGCCCCACTGCGGGACACATGCTGGGGGTGGGCAGTGCAGGGCACCAGGTGAGGCACTGCTGACTCAAACCCTGCTAGACATTAATGCACACCAGCTCTCGTTTCGTGTTTGTCTTGTTCCACAGCTCAGTGGTTGCCCCAGTGTGGTGCACATGCTGCGGGTGGGCAGCGCAGGCCACCAGGTGAGCCCTTGAGCTTGAACCTCTCCCCCCTAATCCTTGTTGTGGATTATTCTGGTTCCACCGCCCAAATTGAGCTTGAACCTCTCCCCCCTAATTCTTGTTGTGGATTATTCTGGTTCCACCGCCCAAATTGAGCTTGAACCTCTCCCCCCTAATTCTTGTTGTGGATTATTCTGGTTCCACCGCCCAAATTGAGCTTGAACCTCTCCCCCCTAATTCTTGTTGTGGATTATTCTGGTTCCACCGCCCAAATTGAGCTTGAACCTCTCCCCCCTAATTCTTGTTGTGGATTATTCTGGTTCCACCGCCCAAATTCAGGCACCACAGGCTTGGCACTGCTTCTGCCACAGGTGATGGGTTTGCCAGATGAAATCCATGAGGCTACTGAAGCACTGCAGTACTGCGCAAACTGCAATGCCTCGTGCCTCCTGCACACCTGCAGCACTCCTTCGCTCATCTTGGCCCTTCATCTGCCCTTCTCTCCAGGTGCACCTGTTTGACCTGCGTGCGCCCCGCGCTCCAAGCCCAGCAGTCATGACTGCCACCCTGCAGCACTTCTGTATTACATTAGACTAACATCCTGGCTCCATTTCTTGCTTCTCTCCAGGTGCACCTGTTTGACCTGCGTGCGCCCCGCGCTCCGCTGGCAGCACTGAAAGGCCACCGCAAGGCCGTGTCATGCGTACGCTGGGCGGAGTGCCAGCGCCCTCGTGTCAGCATCCACTGACTCAACACTGCAGCTCTGGACAGCACAGCTGGCAGCAGCTGGTGGTGCTGGCTTGGGGTTGAAGCGGCTTAGGGGGCACAGCGCCAGCAGGATTTTCTGGTGGTGCTGGTGCAGTGGTGGCTACTGGGTCAGGGATTTCAGGAGGAGCTGGGACGGCAGTGTCTGCAGATACAGCAGCAGCAGCAGCAGCAACAGCAGGTCAGCCAGCTGTCACTGCCTCTGGAGGTGCTGGTAGGGAGCCTGCTGCTGCTGATGTATCGAGTGGTGCTGCCACTTCGTCCGGAGTTTCTGCAGATCGTGCTGCAGCAGCAGAATCCGGTTGGCATTGCAGTCAGATCTTCAGTGGCCACAGCAACTCCAAGCACTTTGTGGGCTTGAGCACGCAAGGTCCTTTCATTGCCTGTGGCAGTGAGACGAACGAGGTATTTGTGTACCACCAAGGCTTGCCGAGGCCGCGCATGCAGTGCATGCTGTTAGCGATCGACGAGGCTAGGCCTTCTGGCAGCAACAGCGGCAGCAGACAAGCGGGTGCAGCAGCGGCAGGCGGTGCTACGAATAGTGGCGGTGTTTCGGGGGCGAGCGGAAAGAGTCTGTTTGTGAGTGCGGTGTGTTGGAGGAGGGACAGTAATGTTCTGCTGGCTGCGAACAGCAGGGGTGGGGTGTGGGTGCTGTCGCTGGTGACGAGTGGGGGAGGGGCGGGTGGCTCTGCGCAGTAGCACCCAAAGATCCATGCTTGTAGTGCAGTGCAGTGCTCTGGCGCGCTGTAATCTGCAGTGCTTTTTTTGCAGTGCACTGCACTGCAGCACGTGCTGCAAGTGCAGTGCAGCGCAGTGCTGCTGTTCTTTGGCTGGTGTTGTTTTTCTTGCTGTATGGCGCCTGGGTGGGAGGGGCTGTTGGGTCTGTACAGTGCCTGCAGCAGCTGCTGCTGCTGTGTGTGTGGTGCAGGCTCCTCAAGCAGGTGCTTGAGGCTGATTGTGATTGCACTGTATTGTGCTGCGGGTGTGCTGATGAAGTGGTTGTGTGCATGGGCTGGTCTTTCATCATCATCAAATCACCATGGGCCGGTCTTTGTCGCAGCAGGGCGTGACATGGTGGTGCTCTGTGCTTTATGCATTGCTCCTTGTGGCAGGCTTTTGAGTATAATAATAATCAATCCTTGTAAGCCATACCTTTCGGCATCGGCAACTGCGCCTCACCCACTGGGGAGGCGGAAAGCAGACGGATTATTCTCTCTATTTTCGGTGTAAGGTAGACCACCCAGACCCTTACACCCCTTACTAGGCAGCATGTGGGAATCACCCCATACGGTGGACTGCATACCTAGCAGGGCCGGTGTGTATATAGCCAGCAATCGACAGAGTCCTGCGGAGAGTCGCGAGGACATTAGCAGCATCCTTCCTTCGGCTTTCGCCGACTTTATCCCTGAGTCCAGGGACATACTGCTTAGGCTCAGAATCGAACCTGCAACCTTTCGGCCACTGTTCGTCCGTCATCACCACTGCGCCACGTGTTTAACGTCCCGCCGGACATAGGCTTTTGAGTATGACTTGGGTACGACCACAGATCTCGTCGTACCTAGCCTGCTGTAGCTATAACTGGCAATCGCCTGGTGAGTCACCATTGACTCAATGATTGATCCTTTTTCTAGCTGGTGTCCGTTGCGGCGTAGCCGCTTGAACACACCCTGTAACCCCTCTTCTTCTTCTACATCCCACTCTTGGCACACTCCGATGCACACTCTTAGTTGTCGAATGCATTTGTCTTATATTTAGATTGCCAATGCGACTGCGGATCGGCCGTGAAAGTGCCCCACAGCCGGATGTGCGCCCACTGCAGCGCGGTCAGCAGCAGCAGCAGCAGCAGCACCAGCAACAGCGAATGCAGTCTCACCAAGCCCTGGCAGCCCGCCGCATGGCGGTGGCGGCAGCGAAACAGCAGCAGCAGCAGCTGTACGTGGAAAACAGGCAGGCACACGCCATGCCTGCCCACCTGCAGCTGCGCACTGACCAACCGCTGCACCTGAAGCCCATCCTGCAGGTGCAGATGGGGTTCCCTGGCTGCAGCAGGGTGTCAGCTGCACAGATTGCGCAGTTTCAGGGCTATGTGGAGGCCGTGATGCAGCAGGCAGAGGAAAGCCTCTGCTATGGCGACCCTGGTTTTGACTTCTGGCACCGCACAGAGGAGCGCCAGCCAGCAGGAAAGACAGCAGTGGCATTCGTGGGCTGCAGCCTGCTGGTTGAGGATGAGCCACAGCTGCAGCAGCTGATAGACCCAGCTACAGGCACGGTGCCAGTGCCTGGCAGCCCAGGCGTCAGGCTAGCAGCAGCGTACAATCAGCTGAAGGTGCGCGCATTCTCCCTGAGCAATGTGCGGGGCACTGATGTCGGCCAGCTAAAGGCGCTGCTGAACAGCCAGGGCCTGCAGGTTCTGGCAGCTGCTTACGCCCAGCAGGGGCAGCAGGTGTGCAAGAACATGCTGTGCTTTGCAGCTGCTGTCAGCGAGCGCCCTGCCACCGCCACCACAGTCTACGCAGCTGATGGCGTGTTTGGAGGCATGCACATGTCCGAGCTGCCAGCGCAGCCGCTGTCACGGCAGGAGATACTCACGTCAGCGCAGGACCGAGCCTGGCAGCAGCACCTGCTGTGGATAGCACAGGAGGAGGCAGCAGCAGCAGTACGCGCAACCACAGCAGCAGCCCTGGCCACCGCGGGCCCAACACCTGCAGAGGCAGCAGCAGCGGCTCGAGCAGCATCAGGCCGCACAGTTGCGGTCTCGCCAGCAGCAGCTGAGGGGTTCGCTGCAGACGCGGTGGCCTTGGCTGCAGCATGCCAGCAGCAGTCCGCCAAGGCAGAGGCAGCAGCAGCAATGGCGCAGCCAGCAGGGAAGCCAGCAGCAGCAGGTGATGCAGCAGCAGGTGCCGCAGCAGCAGGTGAAGCAGCAGCTGAGGCTGCTGCTACAGCCACGCCAGCAACGGTTGCGGCAGCTGCAACAGCTGAGCCAGCAGATGTTGCAGCAGCTGATGCAGCGGACCAGGACGCAGCTGAGCCGGAGAGCGACGAGCAGATGCTGCGCCTGTCATCGCTGCAGAAGGGCTCCCAGGCGCAGCGTGCTGGGGGCGGCCACAAGGGCCACACCAAGCACCATCCTCGGTCGGAGGTCAAAGCCTATCATCAGCAGACAGCAGCAGCAGGCCAGAAGAAGGCAGCAGCTGCCGCCCCACCAGCAGCCGACCAGATGGACCAGGACACAGCGCAGCAGCAGCAGCAGCATGGTGCCAAGCACAAAATGCGGATGGATGTGCTGCAGCAGCCTCCCCGCAAGCAGGGACACACAGGCGCCGTGACCTCTCCTACACCAGCCCCTGCGGCCTCTGACACATCGCCGGCCTATGCGAGTGCAGATGATATGACAGATGACTCCCTCTCACCCCTTACAGACCAGTCCCTGCCACAGCCAGCAGCAGTCCGCCAGCTGGGTGAGGCAGGTGGTAACCAGTCATTAAATGCCTAGAGGCCCTAGCTTGAGGTTTGGGCTGCACAATGTCAATGGTCTGGCTGCCAAGCTACCAGAGCTCAGCAGTCAGTGGCAGCAGCTGGGCCTTGACATTGTAGCAGCAGTGGATACGCATATTTCCTTCTCAGAGAGAACAGCAGTGCAGCACCGCCTGCATACCCGTGGATGGAGATCGTTTTGGTGCATAGGGCTGCCAGGACAGGCACGCACTAGAGCTGGAGTTGCAATCATTGTACGCAGCAGTCTGCTGGACAGTGGGGCTCTTCAGGTGCGCGGACAGGAGTCTGCTCCGGTGCAGGGCCCTGCACAAGGTCGGCTGCTGCAGGTACCGCTAGAGTGGGCAGGACAGCAGTTGAATGTGGTGGCTGTGTACATGCATGCATCCGACCATGCAGCAAATGCAGCTATCATCAGTGGCCCGCTGCGTGAGATATACCAGCATCACCAGCAGCACCCCACCACAGGTCTCATGGTTTTAGGCGATTTTAACTTTGTCCCAGATACTACATTAGACCGCAGACACAGGGTGGATGCAGCACAGCAGCAGCAACAGCGACAGCAGCAGAACCCACAACCACAGCAGCAACAGCAGCAGCAGCAGCATCCTCTGTCGCGGGACACTATACCAGCCGCAGCATGGACGCAGCATCTTCCGGGCCTGTGTGATGCCTGGCGCGACAGGCACCCTGCGCGCATGGCTTTTACATATGTCAGAGCAGATGCAGCGTCACGTATTGATAGAATATATTGCTCGGCCACTCTGAAGCCGCAGCTGGTGGCTTGCCGCCATGAAGATAAATGTGCAGCTCTCAGCGACCATTCGCTTGTTATGGCACAGCTACAGCCGCGCGGGCCAGGCGTGCTGGGGCCTGGCTTACGGCGGCTGCGTTTGTCCTTCCAAGCAGCAGCTGCCTGCAGGTCAGCCATGCAGCGGTGGCTGGTCTCTCAGCAGCCCCCAGCAGATGCGACAGCTGTTGTTACGCAGTGGTGGCCAGCCTTCAAACAGCAGTTGGCAGCAAAGATCGTGGAGCTCAACCGCCAAGCCAAGCAGCTGCAAACAGCACAGCCGCCAGCAGCACAGCATGCAGCAGCAGTTACAGCCGTACTGGCAGCGCATGTGCAGCTTGTGACCTGCAGCACTGCGGCGCTGCCAGCTACCCTGGCGTCTGTGGTACACGCTAGGACGCAGCTGGCTGAGCTGCAGCAGCAGCAAGAAGAGCTGCAGCGCCAGCGCCGCCGCCAGCAGTGGGTGCATCAAGGCGAGCGGCCTGGCCCTGCCATGACGCGGATCCTAAAACCCCCCAAAGGAGCTACTTTCATCTCAGGTCTGCACGCCCCAGGCAGTGGTCATCTGGTGCGCGATGGTGTGAGTCTGGCCCGCATCATAGGTAGCCGGTATGCCGCCCTTACTGTGGCGCCGCAGGTGCAGCAGACGGCCCGCCAAGCAGTCTTGCAAGCGGTGACGCAGCACTCTCAGCGGTTGGATGGAGCAGCAGCAGTCCGACTCGGTGACACTGCGGTAACGGTAGAGGAGGTGATAACAGCCATATCTCACACTGCCCCTGGGAAGGCACCTGGTCTAGATGGAACCCCTGGGGAGTTCTTTAGACAATATCGTGTACAGTTTGCGCCTTTATTGGCGGCTTTGTATTCAGCTGTTGGCGCAACGCAGCGTGTTCCAGATGGTTTTCTTGATGGTGTCATCTTGCCTATCTTGAAGCCTGGTGGTGACGCAGCTGACCCAGCTGCATTTCGGCCAATTCAATTGTTGAACTATGACTATAGAGTGCTGGCAAAGATCTTGGCTGATCGCTTGCTTGCGGTTGCAGGGGAGGTCGTACACCCAGTGCAATCGGCGTTTCTGCAGCGTAGGCACATTGGGGACAGCATTCGGTTGCTGCAGTTTCTGCCTGCGCTGCTGCATGAGGAGCAACGCATGGCGGTGGTTGTGTTCACGGATTTTGCCAAGGCTTACGATACTGTTGATAGATCTTTGTTGTATGAGGTAGCAGCAGCTCTTGGCATAGGGGATGGTTTTGTGAGCTGGATGCGAGTGTTGTTGTCTGATACGTACACGTGTGCTACGGTGAATGGATTTTGCAGCCCGTTTTATCGCTGTGATGCTGGGGTGCGCCAGGGCTGTCCCTTGGCCCCTCTGTTGCACCTGTTTGTGGGGCAAGCTTTGTTATGTTTTTTGAAGCAGCGAGGCATTGGTATTGTTGCAGCTAGCCAGCAGCTTGCGGCAGCGCAGTATGCTGATGATGCTGAGGTGTTTATGCTCTCGCTAGCTGATGTCCCCACATTCATGTCATGCATGACAGATTTTGCTAAGGCCTCCGGCCAATGCCTCAACCCTACCAAAACGCGTTTATTGCATGTCGGGCAACAGCAAGCTCAGGCTGCTGCGCCAGGTGGGGCTGCGCTTGCGGTGGGCACTATGCAAATTGTGGCTAAGGCAAAGTCATTGGGCGTGTTCTTTGATCAATGTGGCAAGAGCAGCGTTGACTGGGATGGCAGATTGACGAGTGTGCGGCACCGCATGCAGAACATCAGCCGCATCTCAAAACTGTCAGCTTTTGGAAGAGCCTTTGCCGCTAATGCTTATTCTTTATCAACCCTGTTGTATGCAGCTCAGTTTGCTGGTCACGTGCCTGCTGATGTGGCAGCAAAACTCACTAAATGGGCAGCAGCGCTTGTGGATGCTGGTTTGGGGGCTGACGACGATTTGCGAAGGGCTCCTGATGTTCCAGTGGATTGTTTGTCAGCGCATCCGAAGTGTGGAGGATTTGGCCTGCTGCCAATCCAGCACCACCCGCTGTCGCGGTGGGCATGTGAAGCGTTGCCTTTCTTGCAAGGTGGCACTGCACCTTGGGTAGCCGTGGCTCGCGAGTTATGGCCACGGTGGGCAGCAGCTACTGAGCCTTTCACGCGTGCTGCTAGCGCCAGCCCTTGGGGTCTGATGCTGTGTAGACGTCATATTTTGTTTCCTTCTGCTCCTGCGGATTCATGCCTGCCTTCAGCGTTGCGTGCGCTGGCACTGGGGCTGCGGGCCCTGCCCCCCCTCCGCCATGTTGGCGCCAACGCATTGGATGTGGATGATCTGTGTTGGCGCGCACCGCTGTGGGCAAATCCTATTTTCACTGTGCCACAAGATTGGCAGTGGTTTGATCAACAGCGGAGGGTTGTTGTTGGTCTTGAGAGTGTGGCTGCTTGTGGTCTGTTACAGCTGCCAAAGCTGCAGTCTCTTGGTCAGGCAGTGCTGCTCTCGTCAGAGCTGGCACGAGTGTGTACCTCGCCTGGGCTGTTAGCTCAGCGGACAGCGTACGAGCGTGATATTTGGGGCCCCTGGCTTAACAGCAGGGCACAATATGCTGATAGGCAGCTGGCTGTTCAGCATGTGCAAGCGCTGTTGCAGCTGGTTCCTCAACTGTGGGTGGCTGCTGCGCGTGTTCACCTAATATCAGCTCGTGCTGCTGGTATGAGCATTGCGCAACTCTCTTATATTACCCCTGATGACCTTTTATTGGCGCGTGAATCGTTGTGTGCTGATTTGGGCTGGCAGCGACCAGGCGGCGATGCCAATGCCGTTATTCGGTTAGCTGACCTGACTGTTGCCTTAGCTACGAAGCTACAACGTTTGCGTGCACTTGATGCTATTGCTCCCCGTCATGCGGCTTATTTGGATAGTGTTAGGACTCTGGATAGCCTCCCAGCGGGCACCCAGCTGCCAGCTGTGCGGTTGGTGCTGTCTCGTTGGTGGGGTGTTAGGGTGGCTAACACATACAAAGAGGCTGCGTGGCGCCTGGCCTTGAATGCCTTCCCTACAGCGCAGCGGATGCAGCTGGCTACGGGTTGTGCAGCTTGTTCAGTGGTTGGGCCGGGTGTGGAGCATCATTTCTGGACATGTCCTGTTGCGGTCGCGATACGCACAGAGGTGGAAAGTCAGCTGCATGCATTCAACTTGTTGGCGGCAGGTGCAAGCCTGCCGTGCAGCGCCTTGTGGTTGGCATGTGCCCCTCACCGTGACATGCATCGGCTAGTGTGGGATATGGTCTGTTTGGCAGTTATACATGCGTTTGAGCATGGCCGCAAGGTGGCTTGGGCGGTGTCTCATCAGTTGACTATCCCCGTGCTGGTAGAACAAGTAGCAGTGCGAGCGGCTGTTGGGTGTTTCTGGGATGCACTTGCTGACTTTGCTGCTACGGCCCGGGTACCTCGTCGGCATAGGATTCAACTGCTCACGTGTCAGCCGTTCATTGCTTGGCACACAGTGTTGTGCGGCAATGGCTTACGTGTGGTTCGCAGATGACAGCCTGTGTATGCATGTATTTGCTTGCTTTTATTCATGCTCAACAACCATCTCCGCCAGAGGCGGCCAGTCCTTTTTTTGGGTGGATGTTGTGGGTCACTGCATAACTGCTGGAATGCAGAGATGTCACACCCTCAGCAGCTGGTCGGCCCTCTGCTTGCATATTCCATCAGCTGCCTTGAGTCCGACCTGCTTTTCTTGAGCTAGTGTTAGACGCCCGAGCTCAGCCCGCCGCCTGTGCTGCAAAATGTATAGATTGCTGTCACTGACACTGCTTAGACTACTGCTTTCATGATCAGATACCCTCTGATACACCAACATTGCGTGTGATGAGAAAGACGGTTGTGCTTGCACACCAAATGTCATGCCTCTCACACAGGGGCTGTTTTTCTGGGGTTCAGCCTCCTTTTGAGTGACAGTCTGAGCTGAGCTGTTCGCAGCATCCTTTTTCTAGCTGGTGTCCGTTGCGGCGTAGCCGCTTGAACACACCCTGTAACCCCTCTTCTTCCAGTAGCATGTTGGGCGGCAGCCAGCAGCGGCAGCTGCGCCGGGTGGGGCAGCGCAGAATGTGGGCGGCATGCAGGTTGTGCAGCGCGCCAAATCTCTGGGAGTTTTTTTGGTGAGCGTGGCAATAGCAGCGTGGATTGGGAGGGCAGGCTGGAGACAGTGCGTCGCCGCATGCAAAATATCAGTCGCATCTCCAAGCTATCTGCGTTTGGCAGGGCTTTCGCTGCTAATGCATATGCTCTGTCCACCATCCTATATGCAGCGCATTTTGCCGGGCAGTTGCCAGCTAATGTGTCAGAACAGCTCAGCAGATGGACGGCAGCGCTTGTTGATGCTGGCTTGGGGCCTGAGGATGATCTTAGGCGTGCCCCCGGCATCCCTGGGGACTGTATGGCTGCACATCCTAGGTGTGGTGGGTTTGGCCTTCTGCCCGTTCATCATCATTTGTTGTCTCGCTGGGCTTGTGAAGCAATCCCCCTCCTGCAGGGCGGTGCTGCACCGTGGGTGACAGTGGGAGGGGAGTTGTGGACACAGTGGGGTAGCGCTGTGGATTGTTTCACACGCGCTGCTGCTGGGAGCCCTTGGGGCCTTGCATTGTGTGCCCGTCATCATATCTTCCCTGCGACTCCTGCGGATGCCTGCTTGCCATCGCCTTTGCGTGTTTTGGCGATGGGTTTGCGTGCCCCGCCGCCGTTGCGTCATGTGGGCAACCAGCCTTTGGACGTGGATGGTTTGTGCTGGGAGGCGCCGCTGTGGGCCAATCCTCTGTTTACAGTGGTACAGTCATGGCAATGGTTTGATCAACAGCGTCAGGTGGAGGTGGGCTTGGAACAGGTGGTGCCGTGTGGCCTGCTGGAGCTCCCTAAGCTACAGTGTTTGGGTCAGGCAGTGCTGCTGTTGTCAGAACTTGAACGTGTCTGTGCCTTGCCAGGGCTTTCTGCTCAGCGCTCCGCTTATGAGCGCGAGATATGGGGCACGTGGCTGCGCAGTAGACCGCAGTATGGTGATCGGCAGCAGGCTCGGCAGCATGCGCAGCATTTGCTGTCGTTTGTGCCGTCTGTGTGGCATACTGCAGCACGCGCGCACCTGGCGGCTGCCCAAGCTGCCGGTACGAGCGTTGCACAATTATCCTCTGTTTCTCCTGTGGACATTTGGATTGCGCGCGAACAGTTGTGTGCTGATT
>CADDIJ020002243.1:0-30146 GCA_902809745.2 Tetradesmus lagerheimii | reverse complement strand
CAGCAGCTGGCAGTGCTGGCAGACCCGCAGGTGAGCAGGTGGAAGGCCGAATGTGCTATAAAGTGTTTCATGAAGTGTGTGACCGTACCTGTGAATTCTGGACGCGAAAGCTGGGTGCGACACAGCAGCTGGCAGTGCTGGCAGACCCGCAGGTGAGCAGGTGGAAGGCCGAATGTGCTATAAAGTGTTTCATGAAGTGTGTGACCGTACCTGTGAATTCTGGACGCGAAAGCTGGGTGCGACACAGCAGCTGGCAGTGCTGGCAGACCCGCAGGTGAGCAGGTGGAAGGCCGAATGTGCTATAAAGTGTTTCATGAAGTGTGTGACCGTACCTGTGAATTCTGGACGCGAAAGCTGGGTGCGACACAGCAGCTGGCAGTGCTGGCAGACCCGCAGGTGAGCAGGTGGAAGGCCGAATGTGCTATAAAGTGTTTCATGAAGTGTGTGACCGTACCTGTGAATTCTGGACGCGAAAGCTGGGTGCGACACAGCAGCTGGCAGTGCTGGCAGACCCGCAGGTGAGCAGGTGGAAGGCCGAATGTGCTATAAAGTGTTTCATGAAGTGTGTGACCGTACCTGTGAATTCTGGACACGAAAGCTGGGTGTGACACAGCAGCTGAAGTGCTGGCAGACCTGCAGGTGAGAGGACCAGACGTTGCTGTGTTGCTTGCTGCCCAATCATGGCAAGTGTGCTATAGATGACCGTCACAGTGACGTGGCCCGCTGTGTAAGGTGCCCAAAGGATGTGTAAGAATGTGCTGCACGTAGGACGCTGCAGGCGGGTAGGTCGTCCTGCGTGTGTTGCGGCTGTTGCGCATTGTGCTGATACAGCCGCACACTTGGTACCAACTCACAGACGTCTTTGCTTCAACTCTTTAGAGTGCGCACAGGTGTGCACAGCAGCAAATGAGAGATCAGGACATGCTGCTAGCTTTTGAACCAATGCGTGCTGCTGCTGCTGCTGCAAGAGCCTGCCAATCTTCAACCACTTGTCAGCACAGCGATGTTCAGCATGCTCCTTGGCTCACTGCTGCTGCTGCTGCGTCAAGACCCTGCCAAGCTGCGCGAGCTGGTCAGCACAGCAATGGTTTGCATGCTTTTTAGCTCACGGGCAACCTGCACACTTAGCGTTGCTTACTGCTGCTACTAATGCTCACTGCTGCTGCTGATGCTGCGTCAGGACCCTGCCAAGCTGTGCGAGCTGGTCAGAACGCTTCTTCGCTCACGGACATTGCTTGCTGCTGCTGTTGATGCTCACTGCTGCTGTTGCTGCTGCTGCAGGAGCCTGCCAATCTTCAGGACCTTGCCAGCACAGCTATGTTCAGCATGCATGAAGTCCAAGATCCGCCCAACACGTTCACTTCACATGCACCTTGTCTTACAGTTGTTGCCTACTGCTGCTGCTGTCTGCTGCTGCTGACTGCTGCTGCTGCTGCAGGACCCTGCCAAGCTGCGCGAGCTGGTCAGCACAGCAATGTTTAGCATGCATGTTGGCTCACAGGCTTATTACTGCTGCTAATGCTCACTGCTGCTGCTGCTGCTGCTGCAGGACCCCGCCAAGCTGCGTGAGCTGGTCAGCGCAGCAATGTTTAGCATGCTTGTTAAACCATGGCCATTGCTTACGGCTGCTGCTGATGCTCAATGCTCACCGCTGCTGCTGCGCCAGGACCCTGCCAAGCTGCGCGAGCTGGTCAGCACGGTGAGCAGCCTGGCGTCAGACAACACGCAGCTGGACGCAGTCACCGCAGAGCTGAGTGGCGACGTGCGCAACACAGTGCAGAAGATACGCGAGGACAGCCAGGCAGGCACTGCCAGCAGCGGACGGTAGAGCCTTGCATGCTGTGCGGTGCTGCTTGGCTACCTGCCTGTGCGGCGTGTGGCAACAGGCAGGTAGCCAAGCAGCCCAACTGCATTGCTGGCAGCGGCAGGTTGAGCCTCATGATGAGAAAACTGCTGTTCAGAGCTGCGTGCACTGGCTGCCTGCCTGCCTGCCAGTGTGATGTGTGGCAGCAACCCAACTGCATTGCTGGCAGCGGCAGGTACAGCATGTGCAGGCGTGATGTGTTGCCCTGCCTGGCAGCGGGTAGCAGCATACGCGGACCAGGGCTTGCTCTCAGCTGTGTAAGCCACATCACATCCCTGAGCCTAGCGTGCAGCACCTTGTGCACTAGCCAGATCTGTGTGATATCATCTGTGCGCCAGATGATAACACGCAGATCTGGTTAGTGCACAAGGCGCTGCAGCCTAGGCTCAGGGTTGGTGCACAGCAGTGGTGCGCCACATCAGTCACATCAGCAGGTGACAGGGTGGGGCTGCAGCGTGTGCAATGGTGGCGGCGCCAGCTTGTAAACGCAGCAGCACTCTGGCAGGAAAGCAAGCAGAGCTTGTGGCTGGGGCACTGCTGTGGCATATCAGGAGCTGCCAGTTCTTGCAGAGGGGGAAGCAACGTGCAGCAGGTGCTGCAGTGTTGCATGTAGTGTAAGGCGAGTGTGTTTGGGTGTTGTGCTGCTGTCGTTTGTCTATCAAGATGTGGGTGCGAGCGTTGGAGCGGTTGAGCAGGCAGCAGCAATGCAAATCTTGCTGCAGCTGGCGGTGCTCGGTGGCATGCTGTGCATGGCTGCTGATGCAAGTTTGCGTCACACGCAGTGGATGTGTGCGGTGTTCATGCATGGTTTTCAGAGAATTTCTTTGTTTTGCATGCTAGAGTAATAGGCTGCATGAGAGGTGTGGTGTTGGGTGGGTTAAAAAAACCCAAGGTAGGTGGCTTGTGTGGATGTTGAGCGGGCTGCTGCAGTTGTCAATTTCCAAGGGTTGGTGACATCGGCGATCAGGCTGGAGTGCTCGTGTTTTCGTTTGTGGTTGGCTTGTTGCACACCTTGCTGCTGACTGCGCATGATTTGTTTGTGCAAGTATGCACGTCTTGGGCTGGGATGCATGGCGATGCTTCTCATTGTCGTCGGTTGGCGGTTGTTTGTGACTGGTTGGATTGATGTTGGCAGGTGCGGTGATACATGCCATCATTGCATTGTCCGCGTTTGATTGCTGAGTGTGTAATAGGGCGGCTGCTTCACATGGCCAGAGTTAGGCACCATGCCCTGCTGCTGCTTGAGCTTTGACTACTATGCTACTTTTTTTGGCTTTAGCGACGCACCACTTCCACGTTCAGCCTTTTTTATCTGAGGTTCGATTAAAATATGTATATTTTGTCTTTGTATGAAGGAACTTGCTCTGGCTCGGTGCCAGACTCAGCAAGCCTGCTGGTCTTGCGCCTAGAGTGCCCTGTGCATACCCTGGAGAGGCATAGCATATCTTGTTGTGGTAATACCCTATGATCCTGTCACGGTGAACAATTGGCGCTTGGTGCACGTGCGATCAACGGCAGCTCCTAGCAATAGCACGGTGGATTATCACGGTGATTGGCACTCCAGGCGGGCTGCTACATCAGGCAGCCTGAACGTCGAAGGCACCGTTCTTCATAATAATCACAACGTCTAGGAACGTACATGTGCCTCCCTGGTGCATGTAAAGGCTGGTCACCGGCGCTCCAACCTCCTCCGTGCGCACGCGTCGCTCTGGTGACATGGAGGCACGCATGCACGGGTTTCAATCCATATAGCGCCTACTATCAGCTGAACAGAATGTTGAGCACCTATGTCCGTCTTCAGGTTCTGTAGTGACGGGAGTTACAAATTGCTTCTGGTCTTCTGAACACCCCGCGGTCTGCTGTCTATCACAAACATTTGCGATCAGCTGACATATACGCACTTAAACCTTTCAAAGTGTGCGAGCTTGTCAGACAAGCAGCGTCTCACCTCACACTGCAGAATCCTGCGTTTTGCAGCACCTGCAAGCTACAACGCCGACTCAACAGGAAACTGGTTGGTTCCCAACTCTTTTAGAACGGTACAACACGCCCGGCACCCTGGCTCACGCGACGGGTGACCCTGTACATCATCGCGAACGTAGAGACCTGGCAGCTCTAGGCAGCCAGAGACAGTGCCATGGGGCTTTCATGGACGGCGATGCAGTGCCTGGTGCTGCTGGTGCTGCTTGCATGCGTCGGGCACACAAGCAGCCATGGCTTGGTGAGTCCGGTCACCGAGCAACGCTTTCTTGGTGTACAGCGAGCACGCACATGCTTCTGAGTCAACATATTTCCATACCATGCGGTGGGAGTGTCTGGATGTCAAGCAGAGCTTGCCACAGGGAGCACCAATCACCCCTTGCTGCACTGCAGGTCGTCAAACCCATATCCAGGAATTACATGGCGTTCCTATACGATCCGATGAACATTCGATCGTGGAACCCTTCAGAATGCAATGGAGGGGGTGAGTTCAGCTTCATAGCAGCACAGCAGTTGTTGCCAGGAATCTGGCGCAGCAGCAAACTACAGAGCAGCACCAGCAGCAGGACTGATTTGTAAAGCAGCGGCACTAGCGCTGGGAATCAGCCACCAGAGATGCACTCAAACTGCCACATGCGCTTTCAATCCAGCATAGCTATGGCATGCTTGTGCCTCAGCCATGCTTGCGGACCCCATACAATGCCAGCAGTGACAAGCTTGTACTGGAGACCGTGTGTAAGCACGCGCTATGTGAAGCATGCTGCAGTAACAAGAGCAGTGGCAGCTGTGGCACTGCAAGCTGTTTGGCAGCCGGGCATGCTCCTCTACTGATGGTGCATGTTGTGTGCATGTCTGCTGCTGCTGCAGGCCCTAAAGCAGTGAGCGACAACCACAAGTTGGTGTGGCCAGCGGGCAAGTTTGACTTGTGTGGGGAGCCAGCCAACAAGAACCCAAAGCGCTGGAACTACCCTCGCACACCAGCAGGTGTGAAAGCCACAGCAGGAGCAGCAGCAGCAGCAGCAGCAGCAACAGCAGCAGGAGCAGCAGCAGCAGCAATATGGCAAGCATCAACATAGCCGCATTGAAAGCGGCAGACAGCGTGACTGGTTGCACAACACACTGCATCAACAGCAGCAACCGCGTGAACGGCAGTCACCTCAGCTTTCGACCTGACTGCGCACACACTTCTTGGGTAGCATGGGCAGCGGCCGCAGCAGCAAGAGTCAGTTGCCATGCGTGACCCTTGCTGCGTCATAATCAGGAAGCAGCTGACGTGCATTATATCAAGAGGGTTGCTGACTGGAGCTCTTCTTGCTTATCTCTTGCTGCAGAGACGTACAAGGCTGGCCAGCCTGTGCCTGTGCACCAGGCCATCACTGCCAACCACGAAGGCAGGATGATCATCAGGCTGTGTCCGCTGAACGCAACAGCGCAGAACTACGAGGAAGTCTGCCAGATCCTGCCCAGGTGAGAGGCTGCGCAGCATTGCACCGGCACAGCTGTCGCGGTAGTGCTTCACAGCAGCAGGGCCACCAGCAGCAGCAGTATAAGGAGCAGCAGAGGTGCAGGTGAAGGCATAACATGGGCTGCGTACTGTGCTGCAGTGACACTCACTTTGGAAAACGTCAACCCTGTCAGCAGGTGTAGCAGCTGCTGTTCTTCAAAAGCAACTTCAGTGCAGGCTCCAGTGCCATGCTACCTTGCGTGGCACCCAACCTCTGCCCCAGCATGTGCATGACAGCAATGTTGCATGCTGTACATGACCCCTCTTTTCCTTTGTATGCATGCCACAGGCACGGCTGCAAAGGGTCGCACTGCATCCACTGGACGTTGCCACCGGGCCAAGGCTTGGACAAAAAGAAGCGACCGCTAATCCCAGCGTACCAGCACAGGTCCTTTTCCTGGTACGTCTTCCAGAGCAGCGACGACTTCAACGAAGTGCCAACGTACGTTGTGAACTACAAGCTGCCTGATGGCTTCACCTGCGACCACTGCATACTGCACTGGTGAGTAGTGTTATAAAAAGTAGCATGTTATAACGAGGGCCGTTGATGCGTACACCAGCAGCTGATGCTGTTTGTTGTGTTGTGGCAGCTGCATGTGCAGTTGATTGTGTGATCACCTGCGACCACGGCATGCTGCACTAGTGCAGACGGCATGCAACTTTGACAGTGTTGCACGTCAGGTGTTGAACATCAGACACAGCTAGCAGTGGGATGATGGCAAGGTAGTGCAGGAACCCAGCTGTCACGGCGTGTGTAGCCACTTGAGTTGAACACAGCTGACGCGCTTCAGGGCGCAGCAGAGGGATACACTAAGCTAGCTGTATGCTGTGCTGTGCCTGTGTTGTTGTTGCGTATGTGTTAGAAACAGTATGAAACTTGGTACTGCTCTTGCGCTGCAGGTACTGGCTCACTGGCAACACCTGCAATCCCAGCTGCGATGCGTCAGACCCGCTGTACCCCAACTGTAACAGAAAGCGAATGGGGTACTGCGGAGAGAGCAGCAAGCCAGACAAGTATCCAGAGGAGTTCTGGTCGTGCAGCGACATCAAGATTGTTGCGCAGTAATGCAGCAGCACAGCAGCAGCAGCAGGCTGCCAATGCTGCAAGCGTGCTGCTGGCAGCTGCATTTGGTGTGTGTGGATCATATGGTGGGTGTTGTGGTGTTCCTGGTCGCAGCTGCTACGGCTGTTGCTACCAACGCGAATTGCATGAAAGTGTTTGTGTTTGTGTGTGTTTGTGTAGGGTATACCTTGTTCTGGCATGGTTGTTTGTTGGTGCCCCAGCTTGCATGTTTAGGTTACCTGACATGTGAGCTGCTGCACCGAACGAGCAGCCAACCCTGGCAATGCATACTGGAGTTAACTTGTCACTTGTTGGTCTAGCGTACTGCTAGTCATGGTCACCGAGTTAACGCAGCAGTGACATGGCTGAGCAGGTGACCTAGCTGTACAGTTATGTAGAGAGAGCAGCAGAGTTGTGCTTTACATACATTGAGAGGGCTTGTGCAGTGCAACACAGGGGTGCATTGTAAGATAGCTCAGTGTTGGTCGTGGCAGGCAGAATTGTGAGGACACACTGCAATCACCCAACAGGCGGTAGTGTCATTGCATCAGTTGTGTTCTTGCTGCGTTCTGACGTGTGCCACTTGCCCCACTGTTATGCAAGTCAGCCAGCTACAGCACTGTGTTGGCAGCTAGCACTGCTAGCTAGTGTTGCTTGTGTCTAGTTTCTGTCAGTGAAGCTATACTTGCTGCAATGGCACTGCTGCTGCAGGGTATGGAGTTCTACACAGGGGTCCATTGCACTTGTGTGGTGATGCATGCTGGCAGCTAACGCATGCTTGCAGCAGCAGCCGAAAGCGCTACATTGTGTTCTGCTGCTGCCGTTGCTGCTGCTGCTTCAGCTAAGTGCCTTGGAGAGGTTATGACAAAGCAGCTACAAGTCTCAGCATAATCCTGAGCCACCTGTGCTGTGTTACATTAGAAGCCGCAGACCCGCAGACTCGCACATTTAGTGTGTTCAGTACAGAACGCGGTGCGAAATGCACCAGAAGAAGCTGCACTTGTTGTGGTGACACGTGGCTTGGCAGTGTCCTCTCGCGCTGCACGGTGTGGCTGCCTGACTGCTGTGAAGCAGAGTGGATCTGTGCCGGTTAAAACCTTTGCTGCTTCAAGCAAAGTATCAGTCATCTGGTGCTCTGCAAGTGCTAATTTCTGGGCGTGACGGCACTGAGCATGCTGTTTTAGGGCTGGGCTCAAGGGCTGTTGCTGCAGCCAAAACGGTTGCTGGTGCAGATGCTAGTCAACAGCCTGACTTGCATCGACAGATGTCCCCTGCTTGTTGAATGTGCTGCGCGTGGTTATACAGCATGCACAGCAATGCTGTACTGTTCTGCTGACACGTGGTTATTCGGCACAGGACTTTGCGGTGACAGAATGCATGTTTTAGCTCTGTGGTGTGTTGTTGGGGTGTACGGTACATAGGTGGGAGACGTGCAAGACGGTGCTGCAAGCGCTGTCAGAAAACACACACCACATCTCTTGACATTGTTCAGGGGTTTTCAACTTCTTATTCTTGACAAAGAAGGGGCGACATGACGATGACACTTTGGTTTTTTGCGCGATCAGTACTTCCCCCAGTTGTTACATTGTAGAGTCTCTTGTACAGATCAGTTTAGCAGCCTGTTGTTGCCTGTGTTGCTTGATTAGCTTATTTGCGAATCGGTGGCTTACTTTGCGTGTACCAGCCATGAACTGCATCTCTTGGGTCTGGTTAGGGTTTGTGCAGAACCCCAGCTATGCCCCTGCCAATACAGACACAGCATCCCAGTTGCTGCTGCAGCTCATTGCCGTGGCTTCGGCCCTGCGACGTGCTCCAGTTTGCAGCAGCAGCAGCAGTGGGGGCGGATTCTGCATTCGTGGCTACAAAGAGAGACGTAACCATGCTGGTGTGTTGACTATTGCTTTAGGTTGTACACGGGGTACATGCTCGGGGCAGAACGTACCTGACTTCTACAACCGTCAGGGCAAGTTGTGACTGTTGCTGGCTGGCCTGTGTGCTGTGGCTAGGTTCAGCAGCAGCAGCAGTGGTGGCGACAGCTGGTGATACCGACCGACTTCTGTACGGTCCATTGCTACCGGCATGGCCCCTCTTGTTGTCTTGTAGATATCTTAGGACCCTACTATACAATAGCCACCCATATTAAACTGTTCGACCACTTTTGTTGCTGGAGCGTTGGCTGACGTAGCAAGGCAAATGCATGGTCACAGCTGTTGTGGCATGCTGCTTCCTTGCTGCTATCTGTTGTGGCTGCACCTGCATTACCCTACCAGGTGCACCGTACTTCTGCTGGTTTGCTGTTGAGAGAGCTACAGGGCTGACACGTGGTGTCATGTGGTACAATGGGATCGGTCCTGACACCAGCAATATGATTGCTTGCTCTGCAGTTTTCCGAGTGCCTTGCGCAGCCCCATTGGATAATATCGCCCCACAGGGCCTAGCACATGCCAGCACTGTGGTTGGATGCTGCTGTTGAATGGTGCAATGACCGTGCGCACCTCTTGCATGCATAAGAGTATGTTTGGTGCCTGGATACCTGCCAGGCACCAGCTACATGGGCAGAGGCATTATGTCACTCTGCACCCCAGACTGTCAGTCGACTGTGTTGGCACAACCCATACACACAATGGCGCCAGCAACACCACACAGTATCTGTTTGACGGCCGTGCGTCATGCACACATTACAAGTTACATCAGCACAGCAGTTTGGTGGCTTTCACCAGCTCATGGCAGCGCAGGGGCTGACTGTGACAGGCCAACAAATCGACACAAGAATGGAGCCTATCCTGGCGTCCATCTACTTTTTTGCACATCAGCTGCACGTGCAGCCTTGCAAAAGCAAGAGCTTGGTGGTCAAGTGACATTGCCGTGTGCTTTTGTTGTCATCACTATGCTCAGAGCAACCTGTGTTGCGCATCCATGGTTGTGTGCAGTTGTGTCTTGGGTCGGTTCCTGGTTCCATCGTGCATGTTGCTGGCCTGTCTGCTTGCACAGTGATGTGTCTTGCAGACTGACTGCAACTTGTTATGGCACATCTAACAGCTGCTTGTGCAGTTGCCTGCGCGTGTGTCTCAGGCTATGCCGCACATGGCAAGTGCTGTGTGTGCTCAACTATTGTTGAATGCTTCCAGCATCTGAGATGCAATTTGCAGGCACACTGTTGCCTCTTTGTGTGGTGAGCGTTGCACGTGGATGATGCTGTGACAGCATGCAGTGCCCAGTGTATGTTTCGCAGGTGCTTGGGCGGAGGCAGGGGCACCGGCAGTGAGTGTGCTTACTATAGGCAGAGCACATGCATGGTTATGTTATGTTACGTACATCCTAGCATACTACGTAGAACAGATTGGTAGTCCTATCAGGCAGCACATCAACTGCATAAGTGCTTTGCGCAAATGCATATGGTTATCACAGTGTGTCAGTGTCCGTGTAAAACGATTACTTTTCTATGACCAGGAGGGTTGACAATACTCTCAGAGGCATGGCCTGACGTTACAATCAAAAAGACACCTGATCAGGTATGAACGCATGCATCAGCTCCTACAGCTCAGTGACCACCTCAGTTCTCATTGGAAGCTTCCCAATAGGCCACAGCAACAGCCTGTACCAGTATCAGCCAAGTGTCTGCAAAGCAGGGCTTGCTAATCAGTTGAACACGCAACCACGGCCTGCCCACCCTCGTTCCTTGATTTACGCAGGCACCCGTGCCTCTGTACTCAGAGGTGCACAGCAGCGGAAACGCTGCGGCCTTGCGTAGCCACTTACTCAACCACTCCCTCACAACACGCTGTGCGTGAACCACCCCTCCGTACAGTGCTGCGGCTGCCCATGCCATGCCATGTTCGTGGCACGAGCGAAGTTGCCCAGCTAATAGCCCGGCCTCCGGCTGCCTGTGCTCCGCACAGCTGCAGAGCCAATAACACCCACAGAGCCGCTGTTGCCCGCCCCTGCCCCTGCTGCTGCTGCTGCTCCAGTCTTCACAGCTGCCTCCAGTTGTTCCACCTGTGCTGGGCTGAGGCCTGACAGTGCCTGCAGCACGCGCTGCGTGGAAATGGCAGGACCTGCAGAAATTGTTCGAACACCCAGTGGCATTTCAAAGACAGCAGGAGGAGTGAATGCCATTGATTTGGATGCAGCTGTGAGTAGGAGGATCGTGCATACGCAGCAACATGATGGATCTGCTTCTGCGTGCAGGAGCATGAGAGTATCCATTTGATACTTGCACATTGCATGACGCATGCATGCAAATTCAGAGACATAGATGCCGCGTATGCTGTGACAGCTGTGGTTCAACTTGCAGTGCAAACCTACCTTGCAGAGCTGCTCCACCTGGGCTCCTAGACCCCGCCTCCACGCTGAGTGTGCTGTGCAGCGACTCCCCTCCATACTGTACATCTGCAGCAGCACCCCACCCCTGCATGCCTGCAGCTGCAGCCGCTGCTGCTGAGGGGCTGTAAGGGCTGCTGTGTCTGCCAGGCTTGGGGCTGCAGCTGCTGCCACCGAGCGTGCCGCGCATGCTGGGGGTGGGGCTGCTGTAGCCGGCAGGCCTGGCCTTGGAGCTCACTGCAGCGGCCGGCGACCTGCCTGCAATGCATGGTTACAGATGATAGCAGTGAATACTGCAGATGCTGAGCTCGACGCCACTCAATGTTGTTGTGCAGCCCTGTCTTACCCGCCAAATGCAAAGTGAGTAAGCGGCAGCAGTGCATGCTGAAATTGTCTCAAAGCTGCTTGTTGGCCGGGTGCCTCAAAGTAAAACATAACCATAGCAGCGCAGCTGCAGTGCTTACCTTTGGCAGAGGGGCGTATCACTGCAGTTGGCGCGCCTGCTGATGAAACAGCCTGCACACTCAGCTCCCCATCTGGGTACACTTGCACGCGGTCCATGGACAGCTGCAGCAGCACACCAGCACACCAGCAAAAAGGTTTGCAAGCCGTCCATAATGACTGATGCTCAGAGCAGCTGTGTTGGCGGGCTAAGCATGGGGCGATGTGAACAGAATGCCCACGTGAGCTGGCACTTGTACAATCTACTGTCAGCGTTAACCGCAGCACTACAACAGGGTTAACCGCAGTGCAAGCATCAGCTGCTTGCTGCATTCTGTAGCAGCATTCTGGCGCTTACCTTGTCAATCTCATACAGCAGCGCTAAGTCCTTTGCTGCTGTGCCGTTGTCGATTAGATCCTGCTTCATGGCACGCACCAGCGCGTTGAAGCTGCTGCCGCCCTTCACCAGCAGCCTGTTGCGTGCCGGGCCCTGGCACATCAGGCACATGGGCAGGCATGACAACCTTTAGTCTTGATGGCCTCAGGCTCTCTGCCAGGCTAGAGGCATGGCTCCTGATGCAGTGCTTGTACAATGCTGTGTAGTTGTACTTTTCAAGAAACAACACAAGCAGAAGCTTGCACAAGCATTTGTGTGCTCATAGCGTATATGCATGGCCTCTACACACACCCACACTGCCACCGACAATGTAAGAAACACCCAGGCTTGCACGAAACACTCACCCCCACCGTCATCTTCTCCTTCAGCAGCCGCAGCTCATCCTCCTGGCAGCCCTTGGCAGCAGCAACCGCCTCAAACTCACGCCGCAAGCTGCCAGTCAGCTT
Source organism: Tetradesmus lagerheimii (assembly GCA_902809745.2). Classification (NCBI taxonomy): domain Eukaryota; kingdom Viridiplantae; phylum Chlorophyta; class Chlorophyceae; order Sphaeropleales; family Scenedesmaceae; genus Tetradesmus; species Tetradesmus lagerheimii. The sequence goes on along the minus strand of CADDIJ020002243.1, from coordinate 18,131 downwards.
CAGCAGCGCGTCGCGCTCCCCACGCATCACCTCGCCAGCTGACACCAGCTCGGCCACGCGCCCGCGGCCCCACTCGCCGCTGTCGATGAGCCGCACAAAGCGCTCGTTGTCGCGGCGCAGGCGCTCGTTCTCAGCCTGGAGCTTGGCCATCGAGTCCTTCAGGTGATAGCAGCAGCAGGCAGGTCGGCACGCTTGACCCCCGCCTAACTGGTTTGAAACCACAGTGCGGGGCACTACGGCAGCCAGGGGGGTTTGAAATATGTAACGTCAGGTGCTTGGCACACTAGTGGCTGCAGAGCTTGTTAGCAGCCCGATGACTTGAAAGCACGTCTGCAGCAAAACATAGCTGCTGGTTGTTCTGGCTGATGGCGGCCATGCCACAACAACAAAAATCCATCAAGCTCTGCATGCAAGGGTGGCCACGAGGTTTTGCCTCATCTGCCGTGCTCTCACCTCTGTGCCCTGCTTGGTGGCCAGTGTTGCGTCCATCTTGGCAGCCTGCACCTCTTCTAGCCATGCCAGGAACACATTTGCCAGCATGCCGTGGCGCAGCTTGGCCAGTGCGCGGCCCACCACCAGCCTGCTGCGCTGCTTCCAATCTACATAGTCCAGCCAGTCTGACAGTGCGCGTGCCTGCACGGAAAGACAGTGTCTTCGCCGTGGATATGCATGTCAGCGCCATCGTTATGTGAAGTTGCCTGCTGTTGCTGGTGTTGTGACTGATATCATGCTTAATTCCTGATTTGCATCATGTCCCTTCAAGTGACTTCACACCGTCAGTACCATTCCATGCTGACATGTACGCACCGCCAACTGCTGTCATTCAAACGCCATCCCTCTGCAGCTGCAGCTGCAGCAGCAAACAATTTGTGAGGTCACCTTTGCTGGCTGCATCCAGCGTGCAGCAATCTGGCGTCGAGACTTGGCTCGTGCTGCTGCACTCTGCCAGCTGCGCCATGCCCTGCTCTCCAGCGCCTGGTGCCACTGCTTGGCTGCTTTGGCCAGCTTGATCTGCTTGGCTTGCTTGGCAACTGCAAGGCCAACACACACAGAGGTGCATCAGGAAATGACAACACTTCATGCAAGAGCCGCAGGCCAGCACCAAAGCATGACACTAGACAGTGACCACTGCTTGCAGCAGACAGTGGGGCTGCAGCGAATGATTCAAGGTAATGCCAGTGGCTGCCCATGCTGCCACTGCCCACCCACCTACGACCTCCTGCCAGCTGTTCCAAGCTGCAGTCAGCTCCAGCTGCTTGCAGCGCGCCACCACCTTCTGAGTCAGCACACGTTGCCGCGCAGCTGTCTCCACGTGGTCAACCCTGCAGTGCAGCGCAGCAGCCGAAGCAGCCATACTGACTAATTGCACTGCGAGTTACAATGCTGCTGCAAGCTGGCCTGCTCATGCATGGTACACGCGCGTCTGGCGAGAGGGACCATGCAAATTGCATGCATATCAACGACAACAGCAACGATCGCAGGATCTATCTGCACGAGGGGCCGCACCATGAATTCCAAGCCTTGCCCAGCTGCTGCTTGGCCCAGAAGCAGCCAGCGCATGCCATTGCCAGCCGCTTGTCTCTGCGCCCAGCTGCGGCAGCAAACCACGCCTGCAGGGCTGCACGCATGCGGCGCTTCTGCAGCACCTGCACAAACGGAAAAAACCCAACAACACATGCGGCAAGCGCTACAGTAGGCGGTCTAGCTCAATTCGCATGAGTCAGCACCTGCTTTGGTACAGGAAAATGTCATTCGCTCCAAGCGCTGTACAGTCACGCAGTCCTACGCTGCTTACAATGCATCAAACATGCAGCAGCAGAAACAGCGCGCACACACACACACACGCACCTGTATGGGCCTCTTCTCGAACCCGCGTATCTTGCCCTCCAGCAGCGCAACCTCGCGCTCCCGCATCACCAGCTGGTTCTTCCACCAGCGCTCCTGAGCCAGCCGCTGCCAGGCCAGGAAGCTGCGCTTCATCAGGCCGCGAGATATGGTGGCAGCAACCTGGCAGCACAACGACAGGTGCGGATGAGTCAGCAGCTGTTGACTGGTGTATTTGGCAGGTAGTGCTACTAGCAGGTACGCAAACATGGCGGTTCCAAGGGAATGCCTTGCAGGGGCAAAATACTCTGCTATGCTGCAAAAGCCAAGCCACTTCCAAACAGAGCTGCTAGCTTGCTGCAGAGTACAGGTTTCAATCTAGACGCTAGCTGCTGCAATAAGCACCATGAGCAGCACTGCTGAGCAATGTCATCTCACCTTGCGTTTCATTGCCAAGTTCCTGTCCACCAGGTGCAGCTCGTCCTTCCATGCAAAAAATGCACGCGCAAGCGCACCGCGCGCAATGCGTGCAGCTGCGCGCCACAGCAGCGCCTGCTTTGCGACGCTGCCGTAGCGCACGGCACGCCAGCCGCCCAGCGCCTTGCGCAGCAGCGTCCTATCCTGCTGCATCATGCGCTGCTCAAAGATGCGCTTGTTGTGCAGGATGGCGTCTTGCACCTGCACAGGATGCACAACCAATCAGCCTGATGATCAGCTCATATTACGTGAGATTTGCCGACTGGCGCTGCTACGGATGCAACTGCAGCAATCCTGACAATCTGTATATATATACCTTCCAATCCCGTCCAATGGTGAGCAGTCTAATCGCGGTTAGTGATAGTTATTGCTGCAGCTGCCACCATCTAGCTCACCTTTCCAGCCATGCCAGCCAGTATGTTGAGCTGCTGGTACGCCATCCTGTCAGGCAGGTCATCAGCAATGCCCAACGCAGCAGGCGCGGTGCCGTCACGCCGCAGCACTTGAGCCGTGCTGAACATGCCGGCATTGTAGGCCAGCGTCTGCACAGTAAACCGGCAGCCGTGGCGCAAAACGCACAGCATATCACGACACCATTGTGCCATTGGTTCACCGTGCTTTTGAGAAGCCAAATCTAGACACATCCGCAGCATGTAGCCTGGCATACCTACATGCATTGTACATAAGACGCTGATGGGATTCAGTGCATGCTGACACACACCTCTCTTGCCGCTTCCAGGTCAAACGGCTTCACGCGTGGCCGCGCGTCACGTGGGCTGATGCCGCTGCTCATGGTGGGGTGGCTGCTGGCAACGCTCTGGTCGTCCTCATCGTGAAAATCCAGGGCAGTCCGGCCCCACTCACTCAGGTCGCCCTCAAACTGAGGGGGCCGTGGCTTGTGTCTGCAACGCAGGCGCAGGTGCAAGGGCAAACTCGTGAGGATGCTACTGCTGATGGCTGAACAGTGTGGCTGATGGGCAGGTGCCTGCTGTGAGGCAGGCAGTGCAGCAGGGTCCACAGCCAGACAACCATTAAGTGTGCTGCACTTGCTCTTACCTGCTGCTCGGCTGCTTCTCAGATGGCTTGGGCTGCTGCTGCTCCTTCTGCTGCCGCCGGTGGTCTTCAGCTTTCGAAGCTGCTGCAGCGGCAGCCTCTCTGCTGTGACTGCGAACTTGGTCGCCAGTGCTGCGCCTTGCGGCAGGCGGCGGTGACCGCTGCTGCTGCTGCTGCTGCTGTTGCAGCAGCAGTTGCTCAGCACCAGTGCTGTGCCTGCTGCTGCTGCTGCTGCCGCGCCTGTGGCTGCTGGAAGGCCGCTTGACTGGTGAGCTGCTGCTGGGCCTAGGGGGGAGCATTGCCTCCACAGCTGCAGGCTGCTGCCTGGCCATGCTGGCAGCTGGCAGGCTGTCTGTGCTGGATCGTGTCACAAAGCTGTCAACACTGGCGCGTGCTGCTGCTGGCAGGCTGTCAGCGCTGGCATCTAATGCTACCCTGCTGCGCTGCGGCTGCCTTGAGGCAGATGAGAGTTGCCTGGACAAGGGAAGGCTGGTCACTGACGCTGAACCAGAGCGGCGCCCTCCTGCACACAGCAGCAAAGACAACCTGACATCAGCACTGGTCCTTGTCAAGCTTACAGCAAGGAGCAAGCAGCCTATGGCAAGGCAGCTTGTTGATCTGATGCCGCAAGCATAATGCTTACTTATAGCTCAAGATGGAACACGTACACATGCCCACGGCAGACGCTGCACATCGCATACCTGAAGCTTGCCTCAAAGGCCCTGGCTCTGCCAAGCTGCTGCTAACAGAGGCAGCAGTGCTACCGCCAGCGCGCCTGTCCTCACCAAGCAAGCTGTCAACTGAGTGCCTGTTACGCTGCTGCTGCTGCTGCACGGCATCGGCTGGCTGCGACCACTGCCGGCGCTGCTGTGGCTGCTGGACCTGCTGCTGAGGGGTCTGCTGCTGAGGCGGCTGCTGCTGTTGCTGCACGCCTTCATCATAGTCGTGGCTCTGCTCTTCAAACAAGCTGTCCTCGACCTCCAGTGAGTGACTGACGTCACTGTACTGCTGCTGCGGGTGTGCCCTGAAGCTTGCAGAGGCACTTGCTTCGCCATCAAAGGCAAAGGTTGATGCTGTTTGATTGAAAGTCCCTCCAGGTGCGAAGCTTCCAACATACAAGCTGCCGTCAGCTGTCTCCTGGTCACTCGCAGTTGAAAACTGCTCATCATCATCGTGGCTGTAGCGGGTGCTGACAGCGCTTGCGCGCACGCCATGTCTGTAAGCAATGGACCCACGCTTGTGTTGCAGCAGCTGCCTTTCATGTTTAAACATTTGTCTACGTGCATGTGCCTGTTTTCATGTGAGTATATAGCACTTTAGGCAGCATATGCATCAATGCATCATCAGTCAGTACTCACCCGCTCTCCATAGAGGCTGCACGCTCCAAGGCAAGGACACCTGGTGCTGTGCTGACAACTTGAACCTGAAACGCATTCGCAAGGCGCAGGTGTGCAACACAGACATGCTCACTGCGATTTACTGCTGCAACACAACATCTTGAATGTTTCGCAAGATGTTGACCTTGCTGCTGCCACGTCCCTACTGTTCTATGCAGCGCAATAGTGTATTTAAACCCAAATTCTACTAATCAATAGTAATATTCATCGCTGTGCATGTCACACGTTCGTCTGGTGTCACATGACAAGCCCTGCCTACTGCTGCTGAGCAGTACTCAATCTAGAGGGCACCATTCTCTCGAAGGCGTGTCTGTTTCTTGATGCGATACATTTTGCTACTCTGGAGTTTGCTGGCTGTTTAACGCTGTTTGTGCTCAAGGTGATTGATGGCGCTTGCCCCTGCGACGCTAGTTGCCTGCGATCACTGTGTCGACGATGCTATTCTTGCTGCACGATATGCTGAACATGGACCCGGCCCCGCTACGCTGGCCGCTCGTGCTACTGTTCTCCTCAAACACCGTCCTTTACCCGTCTCTTTTGCCCCTGTCGCTCCTGGTGCTGTTGTGCCTCCTGAATGAACTTGAAAACGGTTAGTTCCTCTGATCCAAGCTTTACACAGGCAGGCAAGTAGCCATGGCAGATCAGGAGCAAGACCCCAGCATGGAAGAGGTGGGTACAACAGTTCAGTTGTTGGTGCAGCCATTAGCCCATGCCTTGCTTGTTGGCGCACGCACTTCGTGCTGTGGAATAACGTGTGCATGCTCTCTGCAGCTGGACTACAACGAAGGGGAGCAGGGACCTGAGCAGACAGAGGCAGCAGCAGACGCAGGCGACGCAGCACAGGCGCAAGCAGATGCAGGCCAAGCAGCAGCTAGCAGCCCGGCAGCAGAGCAAGCAGCAGCACAACAGGTAAGTGTGTGGCTTGATTGCTTGAGGATCTGACCAAACCAGCACGTGGCGGTGCCTGCAGCTTGCTACCAGGCCTGCTGCTGTAGCAGCATCCTGTTTCAGTTGCAAACTGGTGTGTCATCATGCGATCACCACTGCCACATGTGCTGCATCATCAATGAATGATCTGATGTTGAGTCATCTTGCAAGTTGCTTCATGTGCATCATTACAGCAACACCGTTATCGGCCCAAAGGGTGTGAGAATAAGAGCAGCGCTGTGGAGTTGTTGCTTGCAGGACAAGCCAGCAGATGATGGACAAGCCAAGGATGCTGCACCCAAGAGCCTAGACCCCATGAGCCAACCGCCACACGGCACAGAGGTGGGCACATCAGATAGAAGTCCCCGTCCTGCAAGTCGGGGCTTGACTTGCAGGCACACACGTGTGCGTGGTTAGCCCAGCAGTGCATGTTGTTGCCTGTTCCTGTCAACTCAAGCATGGCTGTTTTGCCACAACGCTGTAATAATTGGGCCTGCACTGGCCTGTCTCTGTGATGCGAGCTGCGTGGTACCAACATACGTGCTCTCGACCCCAATACTGCTGCTGATGCTGTTGCCTGCAGGTGTACATGGCCAACCTGGCTATGGATGCAACAGATGACCACATCAGGGACTTCTGCGAGAAGATGGGACCGGTGAGTACTGGTCAAGGCAGCGGCATCTTTTGTTGTATCTGGTGTATCTGATGAGTCATGTACAGCGGTGTGTTGCATGCACATGCGCCGCCGCCCTTCTGCTTTGTTGCTATCAGGCTGTCTGTGCGTCTTACTGCAACGTGCGGTGCATGCCGTATGCCTGTTTGCAATTTGTCCTTGACATCAAGTGCGTTGCTGCTGTGATCTTTTCCTGTTGCAGGTGTACCAGCTCAGGATACCCAAGAACCCAGATGGCCGCAACAGGGGGTGAGCGGTGTGCTTGTTCACCTCGCCAGGGTTCTGCTTGAATTGGATCACGTACTCTCCAACTTTAGAGAGCTGCACCGCCTCTGATGTCTGACACAGCAGAAAACAGAAGTCACATTGGGTGCTGCTGGACTCATCATTGACATGTGCCTTTGCTGACGTACTGCCCGCAGGTACGGTTTTGTCGTGTACAGCACAAAGGCAGCAGCCGAGAACGCAGTGCAGCACCTCAACGCACAGGAGCTGCCAGACTTCCCGGGACGCAAGGTGCGCAGTAGGCATATGCAACAGGCAGCACGCATATGTGTGCATGCCCTTGTTAGGCTTCAGCACAGCAGAGGGCCGTGCAGGGAGCAGCTGGTATTGGGCCGTCACAAGCAGTGACAGCTGGCAGGGCATGCACTAACCACAGCCCGCTATTACAGCCCGCTATTCAGCCCTGCTGACATCGTTGGCAATGCTCAAGATGCGCGCGTAGGAGTCCGCCCTCGTGCGGTGTCTGGTAGGCAATAGTATAAATGCGATGTCTGAGCATTACTAATGTACTACACACACCATGAGTCACCGCATACTGACGCTGTTTGCCGATGTTCACTCCTCTGGCTTGCACTGTGCTGCTGCCTTGCTTCCTGCTGTCAGGTGCGTGTGAACGAGAGCCAGGTGAAGAACCGGCTGTACATGGGCAACCTGCCACGGAGCATGACGCAGCTGCAGCTGGAGGATGCACTCAAGCAGGAGCTGCAGGGTGAGCGACACAGGCTGCTCATGGCTCGTCTGTACGCCAGCATTTATCACAGCACTGGTCCTGTACTCAGACGTGGCAGGCCTCAGCGCAAACAGTGGCTACATGCTGGCTGTGCACCCCCCCTCCTCTTGACACTGTCTGTTTTCAGGCCTGGTCGGCAGCCTGCCGCGTTGGCGCCTGATACACTGTACTTTTGCACTGCTTGTTAGCTGCGCCTCACACCAGGATCTTCCATCGTTTTGCAGTTTTGTACCATGCGGCATGACTCATGCTCTCAGTCTTCATCGACTAAATTCTCATGCACTCCTGTTGTTGTCACACCTTGCAGGTGTGGAGGATGTCGAGCTGATGATGGACAAGGAGAACCCGGAGCTCAACAGGGGCTTTGCCTTCGTCACCTTCTACAACTACGCATGCGCAGAGGCAGCGCGCCGCAAGTACACCGAGAACGAGCGCACGTGAGTGGCGTAACCCTTGGTTGAGGTGTCGATGCTGTTCAGGTGTTCAGGTGTTAGCACGGCAGTTCAAGGTGTTTGCTTCACAATGAATAATAACAATGGCGTCAGGAATACCTCTTGTCCTGTATGCAAGGTTTGGCGCTTCGCTTCTGCAGTTGAAGACTGCGCTGGCAGTTGCAGACGACAAAGAGACCCCCTGCTTTAGCAGCTAAACTGTGCCGCGCAGTTGTGAACACATGTCTGACGTGCGCCCTGTGGTTGTGCTGCTGCCTGCAGGCTTGGTGGGCGGCCGCTGACAGTCACATGGGCTGAGCCGAAGAAGGAGGAGGACACCAGCAAGGTGCGCGGCAGCGGGGTTTTGCTGGCTGCAGCTTCAGATGGGTCATCGGCAGCATGATGATTGTCTGGAGCTTGAGGCTACTGGGCATGCAACCATTTGTCATTGCCATGCTGTTCTTATCATTTGCATCAGCAGCCTGGTCGGCCAACGGAACTCAAGCTACGAGCAGCTGCTGTGGTGTGCAACACCATGACTTTACACCTGCTGTGTGGCCACCGCATTTAATGTTGTGTCCTCTGCTTTCGTGTTTGCTGTCGTGTGTTTGCGGCGTGCAGGTGAAGGCCATCTACGTTGGCAACCTGCCAGAGACGGTGACTGAGGAGAAGCTGAGGGACGTGTTCAAGGCATACGGCGAGGTGCGCATCTGCACAGCAGGATCAGCAGCTGCTGCTGGTGATCATAGCAGCACAGCCATGACTACATGCAACACATAGCTGGGAAGCTCGTCAGTGCATTGCAGTAGGTGTTCTCTATGGAAGTGTGTCTGTTTGCGCCGGCAGCTTCCGTCCCAACAGCTAGTTGACCTAACCAGGGCTGTTTGTTCCTCTCCTCACCTTGCAGGTTGAGAAGGTGATGCTGCCCTACAGCAAGGAGGACCCCACCAAGTACCGCGACTACGGCTTTGTGCACTTCAGGGAGCGGCCCAATGCGCTGCAGGCCATCGCACGCGCAGAGGAGGACAAGCCCACCGTGGACGGCAAGCAGCTCTCGGTGAGCCTGGTTATAACATAACATAACGCAACACAGCATAGTATATGCACTGTGTTCCGGGTGACGTCATGTAACATGTTTGAAGTGTGCAGGGTGGGTGCCTCGGGCTAGGATATGTTACCAGGGTTGGGATTGTGTGGGGCGGGATGTTTGACACGCAAATGAATGGCACCAGCTTCTATGTGAAGTGTTTGTTGCTCGCTGTCAGGATCTTGGCTGTGTCGTTTAAAGGTTGTCTGCATACATGCATTAGCTGATTGAAGCTGCATGCTCTGCTTGTCTTGTTTCCTGCGTGCAGGTTGCCATGGCCAAGCCACAGCACGACAACACGCAGGGTGGCTACGGCTACAACGCTGGCGGCTACGGCCGCGGTTACGGCGCAGCAGCAGGCGGCTACGGCGGCTATGGAGCAGCAGCAGGCGGCGGCTACGGATCGTATGGCTACGGAGCAGCAGGCGGTCGCGGCAGGGGTGCTGGGGCAGGCTACGGACGCGGCGCTGGTGCTGGCGGCAGGGGGTACGGAGCTGCAGCTGGAAGGGGGCGGGGCGGGTATGGCGCAGCAGCATATGCTGGAGGGTATGAGGAGGAGGGTTATGAAGAGGAGGAGTATGATGAGGGGTATGGGGCCAGCGGGTACGGTGCTGCTGCTGGCTACGGGGGCGCGGCAGCTGCGTCGGGGGGAACTATGATGGTGCCTGTGCAGCTGCCGACAGGGCAAGTGGGGTACATGGTAGTGCCAGCTGGAGCAGCAGTTGGGGGTGCCGGGGGTCCTGTGCGACGGGGGATGGCAGCAGCAGGGTATAGTGCAGCGGGGTATGGGGCGGCAGCTGGCTATGCAGCAGGTGCAGCTGGGGGGTATGGTAGCGGACGCGGAATGGGGTATGGGGCTGGCAGGGGCGCTGGGTACGGACGGGGTGGTGGCAGCAGCTACAGGTCAAACCCGTACTGATGTACTGGGGCCGTGTATAGAGCCTGAATTGTTGCATGCAGAGGTCAAGAGTTTGTGTGTCCTGTGTTGCTTTGAAGCAGGCGTGTTTGTGTATCTCAGCAGCATACAGCAGATGGTCTTGTGTTCAGGCGTGGCGTGCATTTCAAAGCAGTGACTGCTGCAGTGAGTGTGTGCATGTGCAGTTGCTGCTGGGCGCACATGGGCAGTTACTAGCTGGGCCCTCTGATGGTAGATGACGCAGCATGGTGTGGCATTTGTCGCATCTGTCTTCTCAGTTGGGCACAGCATTGTATGCATGTTGCTGGAGCTGCACACAGATGCAGAACTGCTTGTGTGTAAATTGCAGCCATGCCATGACATTTTGCTGCCATGCCAGTGGCATTACAGCGCTGGCACCAGCCTGATGCGCTGGTATAATAATAATCAATCCTTGTATGATGCGCTGGTATATGACGCTGATCACAGTGGCTGCCTGCTTTGCGCAGTGCAATGCAACAAGTAGATGCTGAGCTGTGCTGGTTGATCTGCCATTGTGGTTGCTCTGACCACCTGATCGGTGCGTATTGTGCGCTCGAGGCAAGGCTGTACTGCTGTGGTCACCTGCGGACGTGTTGCGCAAAGAGGCAACGATGCACGTATGGCATCACAATGCTGAGCATTGCTCATCTGTAAGCTGTGGCCAGTTGAGTAACACAGACCTGCAATAATCTGGCTACTAGTGACTGTAGTTAAGGACCTTAAGGCATGAGGCCTGGGTGCCGCCTGCAGTGCTGCCGTGCTGTGTGACAGCGAGGTAGCACTCAAAAGGCTCCTGATGAGCTAGCACGGCGCATGTCTCACGTCATCAGGGTAAAAGCTTAGACTTACGCGTAGCACATGCAATGCTGTTTCCAACTGTGCAGCTGCGCGTTCTGTGTGCGCGGGCCCCTCGGAAGTACTCGAGGCGGGAAGAAGCCTCCAGCAGAGCTGGCACCTTATAAAAGCAGGTACAGCCAGCAATACTACATGTCTCTTCATACGACTGTGTTGATGCACTTGTACGCGGGGTGCTTGTAAAGTGGCCTCGCTACTGCTGTTGCATTGTTATCTCGGTGTTTTGGCATGTCGCGGCTCTCCGTGTGGCACCTTAGCTGAGCTGTTGACATATTTGAAGGTTACAGCGAAGAAACAACAAACGACGTTACACAGACGCATAGCCTGCGAGCCAATGTGTGCTGTCGAGCAGTTTGCTGTCTGCTCCAGCCTGTGCCAGCATGGCTCGCTCGTCAACATCTAGAGGGTCTGATGCAGCCAGTATGAATTCAGACAGCACGACAAAAGCTGCAGGAACTCCTGCTGAGCATTACTGTCTGGTTGACAGCGATGATGAGGGACTGCTGTCTGCAGAGGAGTTGGAATGGGCACTGGCTCAGCGCAGCACAGACCCATTCATCAAGCAGCGCTTACAGAAAGGCAAATTCATGGTGTGTAAGCAGACAGCAGCATTAAATCTGGCATCATGCATCTAACTTCACACACACTGCATGGCGGAAGGGTCACACTGACTTACAGACATGTGCTGATGCTCCTGTTCTGCTGCTGTTGTTTCTGCTGGTGGGCCCTGCAATGTCATGCTGCAGTTTGTGAAGATTGCTGGCTATGAAGGGTTCCACTGCTACGAGACGGAGCTGCTGACTCGGCTAGAGGCACTGGGAATTGACCTGCTAGGTGCGATCCACAATACTGCACATGCAGCTCAGCTACTGCCAGACATGCAGCAGACATGTTGATTCAAGTTCATCGACGGACATTATAAGCAGCTCTCCATGACCAGTAGTCGGGCTAGCTGCAGCATTCAATTATGCTTTGTGAGCCGCTCACACTACAGTGTAGTATGGTGTGGCATCGCATGTGGCATTGCATGCAGGTTGCACAGGTCAGACAATAAGAACAGTATGGCATACTTGTAGCATCATGCTGGGTCAACCTTCAGCTGTATCGCTGGCACTATTGGTAACCCTGACTCAGCATGCTGTCTGTTTTCCTGCTCAGGTCCTTTCAGGGCTCAAGCAGCCAGTGAGGCACGCACAGCAGCCGAAGCAGCAACTGTCGCAGCAGTAGCTGCAGCTGCCTCAGCGGCTGCAGCAGCAGCAGCCAAACATCCTGCAGCAGAAGCAGCAGTGAGTGGTGACAGTACATCTGAGCAATTGACAGACAGCAGCAGCAGCCAGCCCCGACAGCGCCAAAGCAGCCAATGCAGGACAGCCAGAAAGCATCAGCATGCTACGCAGCACACCGGCAAGGCCGCACTTGATGACATGCAGCCGCTGCATGCAATGCTAAGTGAGCAGCAGCAGTCGCAGCTTGATGAAGCACCTGAGCCTGTGCGACACCACCACCAGCATGAACGCAAGCAGCAGGAGCAGCAGCGACGCGACAGCCGTCACAGCAGGGCTGCTGAAGAGAAGCTGCCGCAGCCGCAGCAGCAGCAGCAAGAGCAGCAGGCATCAGCATCACAGCATGGGCAGCAGCGGCGTCAGCGCCAGCGGTGGCACCAAGCTGCAACGCAAGATGTGGATGACATGCATCAGGCTGGTGTCAAGCCTGCCAAGGTTGCTGGAAGCGTTCATAACTCAGTGTCACACTCAGAGGCGTATGTCAGCATGACCTGCAAGGCTTGAGAAACAGCAAGTTGTTGGAATGTTTTGGCAACCAACAAAGTTGGTTGGCAACCAGCAGTCTGATGCACAGCCTGTGATGTGACGGCACAGCAGCAGGAGGATGGCGACTGCGGCATTTGGTTAGAGGACGGTCATTGGCCGTGCCAGCAGTGCTTGTGGGTCCGACCCACAAGTGAAGCGTGGCCCTATCATACTGTGATACCTGCAGTAGACCTGCACGTGCACTACACGCTCTAATAAGCCACGAATTTATGCGAGCCGCAGGCTGCGGCAGCTGAAGAATCATTGCTGCAGCAGTTGCAGAATCATATATGATGTAGCACATGCTCAGCATGTGCGTACACAGGAGTGCCGTTTGCGGTGCCGCACAACACAAGTCTGCTGTTCAGCATGTGTAGCAGTGTCGTGGTACATATTGTTGAGCAGCAACTTGCGGCTGCTGCGGCAGCACAGACAAGTCGATCAGGCAGTCTTGACCTCTTGCTGTAGTGAAAGAGGTGTACACCTGGTGTCCTGCAATCTTTCACTACACTGTACATGTACAATGGCACGGCAAGGTGCTTTGCCAGCAGAACATGCAATCATATGATCACAATGATTGTGTCGAGCGTTGAATAGCTAGTAACTTCAGGGGTCTTGGTCATATTTATTTATTTATTATTTATGTGTTTCACAACAGAAGTGTCTCACTGCTGCAACACAGCCATACCCAACACTGCGAGTAGCAGGAAAGCAAGCAGACCAGGTGTTGGTGTGCTACATAACATACATGCCACGATAGCGACACCTTCCGTAAAGTTCCAGTGGCAAGTGCGCATGTTGCCAGTGAACCAGTGCACAGTTTGGCAGCCATGCTACTGCCAAGAATAATGACAGATGCGATGTCACAGCCACACATAGATGCGACATCACAGCTGGCCAGCGTGTACCTAGGCACAAGCCAAAGTGTATGCATGAACAGCTGACACGAGCATGCATGCTAATAAAAATAATCAATCCTTGTAAGCCATACCTTTCGGCATCGGCAACCGCGCCTCAGCCACTGGGGAGGCGGAAAGCAGACTGATTATTCTCTCTATTTTCATGCATGCTGTGGTATTATCACTCACAAACCATGACAACAGCAGCAGGACCAAACACAGCTTGTGCAGACGGCATATGCATGCACGGCAGCGGCCACTGTCCCATTCTCCTGCATCGCACGCCAACAAGAACAAACATATCATACACCAGGTGCAGCCATGCATTTCTGACACAGTATGGCTTTCTGACACAGTATGGCTTCCCAAAAGAGAGTCTCCCTCAGCAGATAATTCTGAGGTTTGAGGCATCTGAACACTGCATGACATACAAACCCAACGCCTACAGCCAAATGGTGATCCTGTGTGCTTGCACCTTGCAATACGGCAGCATGTAGCTAGGCACCAGCAGCTGCAGCACTGCCTGCAGCTGCTGCACAACAGAATCATGCACCCTCATACCAAACATCACGCGCACTTCCTCGACCTTGTGCAGCGCGCCAACGCAGCGCAACAGCGCTGCCACACCGTACATATCATCATGGAACGCAGCTGGGCATCCTAATGCTGCTGCATGACTGCCGCTGCTGCTGCAGGGCTCAGGGCTATTGCTTGCCTCATATTCAACCGTTGTAATGATCACATGCCTACGCACGCACAAATGAAGCCGCCGCAGCTCAGTCAGCGGCTGCAGGATAGCCGCAAGCTGGCCAGCCATCGCCGCTGCTGAGTCTGACCCAATGCTCTGCAATGTCGTGTCAATCTTCAAGCTTGTCAGGCCCTGCAGATGCCTGATTGGCTGCAGCACAGCAATAGGTATCTCTGCACTGGTATCTGCACTGGTCCAAGATAAAGACTTCAGTGGTAGACCAGCCAAACAGCCTAGTGCAGCTGGCACGTCAACTGCCGCTGCCTCTCCTGCACCCCAACTGCAGGCAAGGTGAAGTTCTGATAAGCTTGTGAGGCTGTTTACGTGACGCATTGCTTCATCTATTGCTTGAGACACATCGCGATACTCCAGGCGTAGCTTCTGCAGGTGCAGAAGCTGCAGCAGCGGCTGCAAGTCACAGCCTGACCCCCCTGCACCAACAGCTAAACCACCGCCCACTACCAAGTATAGTTCTTGCAGATTTGGGGGCAGCTGGTCTTCAGGCTGCATAATCGCAGCCCAGCTTGACAGTGTGAGCTTGCTCAAGCTGGTCAAATGGCCCAACTGCAACTGCTGTTGCTGCCCTTGCTCCTGGGCCTCTAGAGCCATGACGAGCTCTAACAGCTGTGGTATCAGCAGGTGCTCTAGCTGCCGCCTCCTCACACACTCGAGCTGCAAGCTCGTAAGCCGCTGCAACGCTGACAGCGGCGCCAGCACATTGTCTGCATGCCAGCTTGGCAATTCTGAGTGAGCTGACTGTATGCGAAGCTTCTGCAGCGAGGCCAGGCTGCACAGTGCGCTAACAAGAAGAAGAGGGGTTACACGGTGTGCACAGGCAACTACGTTGCAACGAACACCCGAAAATCTGGAACGTCGCAGATGACTCAGCAAAACAGGCTGTCACTCAAGGAGACTCACCCCAGAAAGTCTCTCTGTGTGTGTAGCTTGACATATGGCCTTGCAGGCAAAGCCGTCAGTCACAGCACACGCAGTGTTGATGCTAAACAAAGGCAACAAAGGACTAGTGTAAACAGTGTCAGTGACAGCAAGCTGCACTTTATGCAGTGTAGCGGGCGGGCTGAACCCACAGAACATCACCCACCAGCAGCAACACAGCCTGGCGGGCGGCGGTCTGAGGCGACAAACTAGGGAGAGAGAGCAGAGGACAAGCCAGCTGCTGCAAGGGCCGCACAACTACATTTTGCAGCAGCGACACGGCAACTCACAGCTCCTGCAAAGCAAGACGGCTAGCTCTGGCGTGTCAGAAGTTCACAGAGAAAGCACGTATACACAGTGAGAAGAAGGCCATCACCGCCGCACCACACACAAACCATTGCCACGCAACACAGTATGCCAGGCAATAAAAGGCTGTTGTGTGAGCAGCCGATTTCTATACCGTGACGGCACCTAGCCGTAACAGCAAAGTCCGCAAGTGCATCCCAAAAAGCACCTACTGCTGCTCTCACAGCCACTTGCTCCACCAGCTGGGGTACCCCAAGGTCACTTGACACAGCCCCCGCTGCCCTGCGGCCTTTCTCAAAAGCATGCACTGCTGCAAGACAGACCATGTCCCACACCAACCGATGGACAGCGTTATGAGGGGGGCACGCCAACCATATAGCTCGGCACGGCGGTACAGCACCTGCCGGCAACAAGTTGAACGCCCTTAGTTGACTTTCCACCTCACGCCGCACCGCCATAGCAACAGGACATGTCCAAAAATGATGCTCCACCCCAGGCCCTGCAGCAGAACATGCTGCACACGCAGCAGTAGTCTGCATACGTTGAGCAGTAGTGAATGCATCCAAAGCCAAGCGCCACGCCGCTTCCTTGTACACGTTAGCCACCCGCACCTGCCACCAACGAGACAACACCGACTGCACTGCAGGCAGGCTGACTGCCATCGGCAGGGCATCCAGGGCTCTAACCCGAGTAACAAAGGCAGCATGGCGGGGCGCAATGGCATCAAGCGCGGCAAGACGTTGTAGCTTCGTGGCATCAGCAACCTGCAGATCAGCCAAACGTATAAAACCGTCTGCCCCTGGCCGCTGCCAACCCAAATCAGCACACAACTGTTCGCGCGCAATCAAAGTGTCCACAGGAGAAACAGAGGATAATTGTGCAACGCTCGTACCGGCAGCTTGGGCAGCCGCCAGGTGCGCGCGTGCTGCAGTATGCCACACAGACGGCACAAACGACAGCAAATGCTGCACATGCTGCCGAGCCTGCTGCCGATCACCATACTGCGGTCTACTGCGCAGCCACGTGCCCCATATCTGGCGCTCATAAGCGGAGCGCTGAGCAGAAAGCCCTGGCAAGGCACAGACACGTTCAAGTTCTGACAACAGCAACACTGCCTGACCCAAACACTGTAGCTTAGGGAGCTCCAGCAGGCCACACGGCACCACCTGTTCCAAGCCCACCTCCACCTGACGCTGTTGATCAAACCATTGCCATGACTGTACCACTGTAAACAGAGGATTGGCCCACAGCGGCGCCTCCAGCACAAACCATCCACGTCCAAAGGCTGGTTGCCCACATGACGCAACGGCGGCAGGGCACGCAAACCCATCGCCAAAACACGCAAAGGCGATGGCACGCAGGCATCCGCAGGAGTCGCAGGGAAGATATGATGACGGGCACACAATGCAAGGCCCCAAGGGCTCCCAGCAGCAGCGCGTGTGAAACAATCCACAGCGCTACCCCACTGTGTCCACAGCTCCCGTCCCACTGTCACCCACGGTGCAGCACCGCCCTGCAGGAGGAGGATTGCTTCACAAGCCCAGCGAGACAACAAATGATGATGAACGGGCAGAAGGCCAAACCCACCACACCTAGGATGTGCAGCCATACAGTCCCCAGGGATGCCAGGGGCACGCCTAAGATCATCCTCAGGCCCCAAGCCAGCATCAGCAAGCGCTGCCGTCCATCTGCTGAGCTGTTCTGACACATTAGCTGGCAACTGCCCGGCAAACTGCGCTGCATATAGGATGGTGGACAGAGCATATGCATTAGCAGCGAAAGCCCTGCCAAACGCAGATAGCTTGGAGATGCGACTGATATTTTGCATGCGGCGACGCACTGTCTCCAACCTGCCCTCCCAATCCACGCTGCTATTGCCACGCTCACCAAAAAACACTCCCAGAGATTTGGCGCGCTGCACAACCTGCATGCCGCCCACATTCTGCGCTGCCCCACCCGGCGCAGCTGCCGCTGCTGGCTGCCGCCCAACATGCAGCAAACGCGACTTGGATGGGTTCAACCGCTGCCTGACGCTTCCGCAAAATCCTCCATGCAGCCAAGGAAAGTGGGGACATTCGCAAGCGACAGCAGAAACACCTCGGCATCATCCGCATACTGTGCTGCTATAAGCTGCTGACTAGCTGCAACAATACCAATGCCGCGCTGCTTCAGGAAGCACAACAACGCCTGTCCAACGAACAAATACAGCAGAGGTGCAAGGGGCAGCCCTGACGCACCCCAGCCTCACACTTGTAGAAGGGGCTGCAGAAACCATTTGCTGTGGCGCATGTGTATGTCTCCGTCAGCAGAACTTGCATCCAGCTGACGAAACACTGCCCTACACCCAGTGCTTGGGCCACATCATACAACAATGAGCGATCCACAGTATCGTAGGCTTTCGCAAAATCCGTGAAAACAACTACCGCCATCTGCCGCTGCTCATGCGGTAGAGCAGGTAGCATTTGCAGCAGCCTGATGCTATCGCCAATATGCCGATGCTGCAAAAATGCGGACTGCGCAGGGTGTATAACATCGCCTGCCTCTGCCAGCAGCCGGTTAGCAAGTAGCTTAGCTAAGATGCGGTAATCATAGTTGAGCAGCTGGATTGGACGATAAGCAGCAGGATCTGCTACCTCCCCACCCGGCTTCAGGACGGGCAGTATGACGCCATCCAGAAAACCGGCCGGGACGCGCTGAACCGCGCCAATTGCTGAGTATAGCGCTGCTAGCAACGGCGCCATCTGCTGCTTATAGTACC
>CADDIJ020002239.1:0-15145 GCA_902809745.2 Tetradesmus lagerheimii | reverse complement strand
GCGGCAGTGTGCACGCACCAGGGATAGCAAAATGTGAGCAGGTGGAGCTGGAGTTGGCAAGCTTCAATTTGTTTGCGAGGGCAGGTGTCGCTGCCCAACGGCCAGCGGAGGCAACGCTGCCAGTAGCAGTGTGACTGCTGGTTCAAGAGCCGTGCAAGTGAAGAGGCGGGTGATTGGCGGCAGAATGCAGCACAACCAAGCAGCGTGTCGCCAGCCAAGGTGGTCCGCACAGTCCAGTCGCTCACCAAGTACATGCCCAGGTTGATGTTGTTGAGCACCTCCTTGCCGTTGGGGGCAACCTTGCGGATCTTCTCAAGACTTACTGGCAGAGTGGAGCAGCAATCGGGGGCAATGCAGCAGGCGATGGCACATTAGAGCTAGACCCCGACACCACCTGCCCAATTCGTGTGATTGGCCGACAACATGTCAGTGGTGGCGTTGCTGCAGCTTCCTTTTGCTGCCAGCCACCATAGTCACTAGAGTTAACTGCCTTGTGTGCTGCCACTGTGACATCTGTATGCTCAATGCTGCTGCAGCAGCTGCTAGGATTTTCACTGCTGCAAGTGTCACTGCTGCTGCTGCTGGGGCCACTCACGGATGATCTTGCGTGTCTCCTGGCTGTAGGAGGAGCCGTCACGCACCTGGCAGGTGGGGCAGTGGGACGGCAGGCACAGCAGGCAGGAGCTGTCAGGCAGTTGCTTTGCATGGCGAATGACATGCCAGCAAAAGCATAGCATTGAATGCCTTGAGAGGTGGTTGCATGATTCATGGTGCAAGGGAAGCTAAATCAGAACTTCACACACATATGGTGAAGGGTCGCACATCCAGCTGTGTTCATGTAGGATGAGAGGGCTGCAGAGCAAGCCTGTCTGCGCTGCAGCTGCAAGCAGGGTGTGCTGTCACCTCCTTGGTGCTTGTCCTGGTGCCTGCTGGGGTGTTGTTGGCACCCCCCTTGGCGCCACCGCCAGCCTTGCCACCCTTCCTCTTGGCATGAGCCACCTGCAGCAGCAGCAAGCAGCACGGGTGCAGTGACAACCCTTCCAAACAGACCCTTTCGGCAGTTGGCGTTGCCTTCAGCTGAGCTGCTTCTTTGATCCCAGCAGTAACCACGACTGTCGTACAGCCTTACAGCTCTACAGTGTCAGCGCTTGCTGTGGCCGGCTGCACAGTGCGTGCCGGTCACCCCCTAAACACAGACATGGCACCAGCCAGACCAGCTCACAATTGAGGGGCAAGAGTGTGCGCCTCTGCTGCTGCTGCGCCCCGCTGCTGCAGGCACTAGGGCCTTGCTGACCGCTGCTGCCAGGGCCTGCTGCTGGGCCTGCTGCTGTGTGCTGTTGTGCAGCGCTGCACAGGGAGCAACAGCCCGCCTGCCCAGCAGTTGCCTGCCTTGCACGTGCTGCTGTTGCTGCTGCAGCAGCTGCTGCCGTTGCATCATGGTGTGCATGGCGCTGCTGGTTGGCAGTATGATGCCTCAGGACAGTCTGCAGGCCGCTGCTGACGTGTTGCTGTACACCCTGCAAGCAGTAGCAGACAAGCAACAATATGTGAAACTGTACAGGTGCATCATAGCAAGCTCAACTCTTTTGCATGAGCACTGCATGGTAGTGCCTGCTGTTGCTGCTGCTGCTGCTGCTGCTGCTGCTGCTGCTGCTGCTGCTGCTGCTGCTGCTGCTGCTCTGCTGCTGATGACGACTGCATGCAATCTGCAACTTCGACGGCTTGTTTTCTGTTCTAACAGAGCCGTTGTACAGGCTGTGCTCTTGGGTACAGGTACATGCCTTGTGTGACCGCTGACTGTGTGTCCCTGCTGTTTCGTGTCGATGTTTGACAGGGCGTCGAGGTGATCACAGGTAGACGCAACAGGCATTCGCGTTTTGAAAGTGGAAACATGTTATAGTGCGCTGCTGCTTCAATGCGTGTCATGCAGCCGAAATAACACAGGGTACAGGCAGGAACAGCTTCGACAGTGTTTGGGCTTGTGTGTGCGCACCTCTTAGTGCTTTATCCATGCGACGTGGAGGCAACAACAACGTAATCAAATGAAGTTATTGCAAGATGCATCAGGGTGCAGGAGTTCGCAGCTGCACAACCAGCGCTGACAGTTGTAACCGTACTTGGCGTGAGAACTGAACTGACTCAGTTCATGATGAACAGCGCCGCCAGGGAGCGTTTAGCAGCAAGGTCTCTGCGGTGAAAAGATTGAGTCAATAGGTTACAAACATACCAGCTTCAGCCGAGCAGGATCACCAAGCAGAGCATGCCACACTGTGTCCAACAGCATGCCAGGCTGGCCTTGCCTAGCCAGTCAACAATGGCAAGGTGGCGCATTGCACCCATCCCAATCGAGCCTGCTCAGACATGAATCCAAGCGAGCTTTTCAGCTCTGCATCAACAGTGTCATGATCTTCTCGTCACTATCCCCGCCATCTGTATGAACATAGCATGAACGCAACACCTGCAACTTTCCTGCTTTCCTACCCACCACAACATCCGCACACGCTGCTGCTGCGATGAACCATGCACCCCAAACACACGCAGCAAGGGCGGGTCTGCGCAGCTGCAGCAGAGGCTGTGAGGTCAAACAATCAGAACTTGGCTGGGGCAACAGTTGCTACTCAAGCACCATGAGCCGGGTGTACCACCCGCACATGGTCAAGAAGTGCTATGGCATGCCTGTGCTGTAGGGTATGGCATCATTACTTAAATGCCACAAACTAGCTGCTGCTAGACTGCCTGCTTAGCAAGCTGCAGCAGGGCTCTCTTCGGAAGTGCTGTCTATCGGGCCGCCTGTGCTGTTGATCACACCACACAGGACAGACCTCGACCTTTGGTGGCAGCGCAAGCGCAGTGCAGCGCATGCTCAGCCTAACCTCAGCAACCTGCTTCGGACAACCACCAGCCGCATCAAAACATCTCAACCAGCGCCGCCTTTCGACATCAGCTCACAAGCAGCTGCTCCCGAGTTCACCATGACATGCGCTGCTCACACCATCTTGTGCCTGTTGACGCCCAGGGTGCGCAGGCGCAGAGCCTGCAGCTTGATGAAGCCTCCCGCGTCGGCCTGGTTGTACAGGCCCTTGTCGTCCTCAAATGACGCAATCACGGGGTCGTACAGGCTGAAGGGGCTCTTGCGGCCCACCACGATGGCATTGCCCTGCAGGGGTGCGTGGGAAAGCGCGGCAGCAGGTTGAGTAAGCAGCGGCTGCCAGTGGGCATTGGCTGCACAGCAGCTACCAGTACTGCTGCAGCTGCCAATGCAGCACACCAGAAGAGTCTTGCTACAAGGGCTGCAACGTTCGCAGATCTTCAATACACCTGGCTGGTTCCAAAGCACGACAGCTGCTGAGCGCCAACTGAGCTCACTGGCCCTCAGCTGCAACATCTTGTACATGCGCCCAGGTGTGTCTGGCAGCAACGCAGTGCAGTGCACCCTGTCTCTGTGCCGCATAGTGCACCCTATCTGACAGTATGCCGCACTGCACCCTGCCTATTTGTGCCGCTCACCTTGTAGAGCTTGAGGCGCACGGTGCCTGTGACGAACTCCTGCGTCTTGTCCACCAGCGCCTGCAGCGCCTCACGCTCCGGGCTGAACCAGAAGCCGTTGTACACCAGCTCAGCGTACTTGGGCATCAGGTCGTCCTGCAGCACGGGGCCAAACCGCAGGCAAGACGGCAGAGCAGCAGTAACAGGCAGCACAGTTGGTATAATGAATGTTATGGAGGTGGTAGACTGGCTTGCAGGACGGTACACAGGCAGCCCATGAGAAGGTGCGTGCTTGCAGGTCACAGGAGGGCGCGCGTGAACAACAGCACGCATGGTAGCAGTCACATGCATCCACTGAGGGCGGAACAGTGCTGGGGCGTTACCTGTCAGCCGCTCTGTCACAGCAAGGGCATCTGCAATGAAAGATCCACCCAGTCGTTGTGTGCCAGCAGCTGCTGCACTACTGGCAGTGGTCGCAATCCATTACCAACCCTGTTCCCATCCCCCCTCCAAACACACCTTGAGGTGAGCCTCGCCCCTGTCCAGCGTGATGCTCTCCATGGCGCGGCGCGCAGTCAGCAGGACGGTGCCGCCTGGGGTCTCGTACACGCCACGAGACTTCATGCCTGGAAGCCAGCAAGCAGGCGACAGGTGCATAAACGTGGGTGACAGATGGCAGCATGTGGAATGTAAAGGGGGCAGGTTTGGAGTGCCGTGCATGCCTTCGTACGACATGATGCTGCACTGACTGCATACATGCACAGCGCTTGATCCTGCTTATGCTTGGCTGCTGCGCCAGCAGCTTGCACTGACATTGATGCAGCTGCTAGCTGTCATTTGCTCCTCCTCCTTACTGCTCACCCACGAATCTGCTCTCCACGATGTCAACGCGGCCGACGCCATTGGCCCCCGCCAACTTGTTGAGTGCTGTGAGCATGGCTGCTGGGCTGAGTGCCACGCCATCCAGTGTGACCGGGTCACCCTTCTCAAAGCCCAGCTCAATGTAGGTGGCCTTGTTAGGCGCCTGCGCAACAGACCATACAACGTTGTTGGGATGAGAGTGGTGGCGGGCAACCCGCAAGCAATCCGGGATTGAGCAGCACGACTGTCAGACCACAGGCAGACGATACAGCTAGCAACAATTTTTATTGATATAGAACATGCATGGCTGGGACTTTGCTGTCTGTGTTTCAAACACCAGGCCGCTGCAGCCCCCCAGGCACTCACGTCCTCTGGGCTGAGGCTGCGTGTGTACATGAGCTTGTCAGGCTCTGCCCATGGGTCCTCCAGTGCGTTGCCCTCGTAGCTGATGTGCAGCAGGTTGGCGTCCATGCTGAAGGGGGGCTCGCCGCGCTTGGTGCTGGGCACGGGGATGCCGGCAGCCTCTGTTGGCGCATAATACAGGCGGCAGCAGGCGCAACATATGTTCAGACGACACAGCAAGGACAGGCAAACAACAGCTGCGGACAAGATCATGTGCATGCATACGCACAAGTCAGGCACATAGCTGCAGCACACACTACATAGTACACGCGAGCACGGCCCGATGCAAACACAGCGGCCCCTGCTTCCACATCATCCTGTTCCTGCAAGCGCTGCTTGCCTGCTGCGCACCTGCGTATGCGATGAGCTTGGTCCTGCTGTTGAGGTCCCACTCCCTCCAGGGTGCGATGACCTTGATGTCAGGCTTCAGGCTGTAGTAGCCCACCTCAAAGCGCACCTGCGCAGGTACGCAGCGCGCAGGATTCAAACACGCGTCAGGCGACAGGGGACAACCACGGCACTGCTTTGCTTGCAGTTTCGATGCGCAACACACAAGCTCAGTGGCAGTCAAGACAATGGTGTGGCTGATGGCTGATGGCTGCAGGCAGTTTGCATGTCTGATAGCATGACATGCACGTCATGCTATATTCCTGCTGCCGGGCAGCCGCCTTTTGACAGCTGCCCCATCTGCCATGCAAGACAGCGCACCTGGTCATTGCCCTTGCCTGTGGCGCCGTGGCACACTGCGTCTGCGCCGACCTCCTTGGCAATCTCAATCTGGCGCTTGGCGATCAGCGGCCTGCAGCACACAAGCGCAGCAGCCAAGGGCCATGAGGAGCCGCAGCAGAACCGTGGCAAGCAGTGGGAAGGCACAGCAAGAGTGCTATGCAGGACTGTAGCATGCATCCGCTGCTTGCAGGAAGAGCATCAGCAGCGAGAGTGCAGAGGGCGTGTTGTTGGCTGTGACACTGCGCGCTGCTCACCTGGCAATGGATGTGCCGAGCAGGTATGTGCCCTCGTACAGGCTGTTGGCGCGGAACATTGGGAACACGTAGTCGCGCACAAACTCCTCGCGCAGGTCGTCAATGAAGATCTGCTTCACGCCCATCTGCTCAGCCTTGGCGCGTGCGGGCTCAAGCTCCTCACCCTGCAGCAGCAGTAGCAGCAGCAGCAGCAACATGGGTAAAACGCGGGTGTGCAGTGAAACACAGCTGCGGTTCTCCTGTGTCAGCAAGCTTGGGGCTAGCAGTCATCGCAGCAGCACTTGCCATGCCAGCCGTGCTGCAGTGCCCCAGCTGGCAATACATACATACAAGCATTTGCTGCGTTGCGCTTGCTGCTGCTACTGCTTCTGCTTCTGCTGTTGCTGCTGGTGCTCACCTGGCCCAGGTCCGCAGTGAAGGTGACCACCTCACAGCCGTAGGTGTCCTGCAGCCACTTGAGGATGACAGAGGTGTCCAGACCGCCAGAGTAGGCCAGCACCACCTTCTTGACCTTGCTGGAGGCCACGGCCTTCACGGCCGGGGCACGAGCAACACGGGCAACCCTGGCATTGCTGCGCCTGGCAGCAACCTGGGAGCCTGAGAAAGTGGACTGACGCCCTGCAAGCGAGTAGACGCGACGTATGCAGCTCAGTGAAATAAATGGATGGAAGTCTTGACAACTGCTGACAATGCGCTGCCGGGAAGAACTCCTGCGGGCACGTTTTTCTAGTGAGCAACTCTGGTGATCACTCAGCCGCCTGTATGTCATGCTGCACTGCTTACAGAGTGTTTCCGATGGATTCAGCAAGTTGGGAGCGCTATCTGCGTCAGATCACCGGAGAGCAGCAACCCTAGCTGTCGCCCACCTGCAAGCGCCATTGCTACTGTTCTTCTGCTGCGTTGAGTTGATGCTACTGACAGTCGACACACACAATAGAGGCTGTATGTGGCGATCTGGTCATCTCGAAGCAAAGCTGGGCAAGGGAGTGCACGTGGTGACACGTTACACAGCTAGTAGTGCGGGTTGTGCTTGTGCACCTGCTGAATGGTTCGAAATGCCATTACGTGTTTAAAGGTTGCTGATCAAGCCAGATCAGGGCTTTAGAAGTACACTGGTGGCCGCCTGAATTGTGACCGATGTGACCAGCCTTCATAGCCAAACGAGTGTCACAGCACACACGGCGCACTTTAAACGTCTCACAAGAACACCGCGCCTCTGACTGAGCTGGCTTGGCAGCTACACAGGTCAACAGTGTGTCAGGTATTGAACTGCATGCACATGTGGCGTGCCACGCAGTGCCTGCAGCCTGTGAACAGCAGCACACTGTTGAGCAGAGAGCACATGCAGACCTGTTTGATAAGAAGTTCATCTCAATCACCTGGATTACGTGTACGTGAGGGCACAGGAGACACAATTCTGAGCTAGGCCACGGCATGCCATGATGGGGTGGCAATGCTGATCTAGAGCCCAGTAGTCAGGCTGGACACGCGCCCCTCGGTGGGCCAGGAACGCAACCACCTGAGCATCGATCCTGATTTGATTGTGCCGCAGAGGTGTACGGCTGCGAAGCGAATGTGCTTGCGGCCAATAACACCTTTGCGTTCAAAACTTGAACGGTCACTGCTCGCCTTGCCTTCTAGCATTCGGGCAGCTGTGCTGCAGACACCACGTCTCCTTCATATTGCTGCATAACAGCTTGCAAGCAGTGCTCACGGAATTCCATTGTTCCGTCAGTCGTTGGTGGTGCACAACCTTGCCAACCTAACTGTGCTTGCAGCACCTCTTTGTCGCTTAGGCATCATGCTCAGCGCTTTACGCCCTGGTGCGATGGCCTTAGCGCGCCCCGCTCGGTGCGTGATGAGTGTGCTGGGTGATGCTACTGCTGCTGCTGCTGCTACTGCTGCTGCTGCTGCTGCTGCGCTTGTGGAGTTTGCACTTGCTGTCCACAACTCTGCGCAGTACTGGTCCAGACGCAGAGACCGCGATTAGGTGCATGGCGCATACATGAACAACCTACACCACCCAGTCGACGGCGTACACCTTCCCCGACTTGCTTCCTGGTGTTCTCACATCGCATGCATGCCGTACGCGACGACACTGCAGGCATACAGCCCTGCGCTGCTATGCCACTGCAGCTGAATACAAGTCAAACATATCAAAGGCTGTGGACAAGGCACATGAGGGCAAGACACTGAAGTAAGTGGACAGTGCGCAAGTTTGGCACACACACAGCACACATCGCACGCCAGCTCATACAGCAGGGGCTGCTGTGATGCCCTAGCGTAGACACTAGCGTCCAGCAACAGCCTTGAGAATACTGCCGACAACACCCTCAGCTTCAGGTAGTCTGCCATATCCTTGTACGCTGTGTCGTCCCCTGCTGGTGTGCTGCAGATCAACGATGCACACGTGCTGCTGCTGCTGCAGGGAGATCATCAAGCTGCCCCCCAGTGCCCTGCAGGGCCTCAAGGAGGGCAAGGCAGACGACATGCTGGCGGGTGAGGCAGGGGACAGCAGCATGCCACGCCATAACAGCTGCAAACGCAATGGCAGCAGTGTTGTGCTCCACACGAGCAGCAGCACAGCCACAGTATCGGGAGCGTTGGCTTGAGGCTGCCATGCCAGGGCTGCTGCGCAGCCCAAGCACATTCTGGAGTGTATCTGCGGTTTGCAGTTGAATAGCTGCCAGCAGGTGCCTTGAGCGCAAACTGGCCCGCTGGTGAAGAGTGTTAGTAGTGTTGCTGCTGTTGGCAGGCCTATCAGCAGGTTGCAGCAACAGCTTGGACCACGTGCGCTTGAATAAGGCTTTGCACTGTTGGCCGCTGCTGCGTCCTGCTCCTGCGTGGGCCTGCTGCTGCTGCTGCAGCGTTCAAGATCAAGAGCATCAAGGACCTGGCAAAGTGGAAGCCCTACCGTGCGGCGCGTGCAATTGCTGTGCTGGCCAAGACAGAGGTGGGACGGCACCTGCAACAGCGTTGTATTCTGACAGCAAGCACATACTCAGCCGAGCAGCTCGCGGCAAGCACATGTGCTAGCTGGTATGCAACGCTTGCAGCACGTAGCCCTGCACGCTTACAACCTCTGCACCCGCAACATCTTGTCCACGCCGCGCTGTGGCCGTAATACAACATGCTGCTGTTGCTGCTGTTGCGGCTGGGCCCCAGGTTGCTGATGCGCGGCCTGCTGAGTCGCTGCTGAACATCAACGGCCTCGTGGACCAGGCCTATGAGTCAGCGTCACTCAACGAGCTGCTGGCAGCACCACCATCAGCGCTGCAGGGCCTGGCTCCATGGTGGGTGCAACGGCTGACGAACGCCAGCCATATCGCTGCCGCACTGCGCATAGCTTGCCGCTCTGCGCGCATGCGTAACTGACGCTGCACCTGCCAGCCCTGTTGGCCATGTTCTGGGGCACATTTCTACTAGTATGTTTTGTCCAGCTAACTTTGTGCTGCAGGTGTAGATGCACGCCACAGCTACAGTGCTGCATTGTTTTCATCTCAGGTGTTGTGTTCTCATGTATTGCTGGTGCTGTACCTGTGCTGCACGCAGGACTGATGGAGCGCTGCAGCAGTTGAGGATCAAGAGCGTTGCTGACCTAGCAAAGTGGAAGTATGCGGGCTGGGCTGACGCGCTGGTCACATTGGCAGAGTATGAGCGCGAGGACATGGGCTCACGCTGATGCTGGGCACAGCTGGTGGCAGCACCTGATATAAAGTTGCCAGAGCAGCAGGACCAAGGGCAGTTGCAGCAATAGTAGCAGGACAGGTGTCAAACCCAGGCGAGCGCACCTGATGCCTCAGGCATCAAGGTGCCGTGCTCATGTGGTTGGCGCCTCAAGCAGCTTCTCTTGGCAGGGGCAGCTTTCAGGAACTGCATTGCAAGTGGCTCAAGCTGGCACAGGGGCCTTCGGCGCTGCGGCTACTTTCTCCCTCTGGCCATGGTCGTCAAATGCGCCAATGCGTTGTTGGCAGTTGTATGACGTAACAACCTTATGGCATCTGCAGCGCTGTCGCTAAAGGCGTGCAGCGCATGCATGGCATGACAACTTGAATCGAATGTTGTTGTGGATGCAAGCATGGCCAAAGATTCTGAAGGCCCCTTGTTCACGGCTGCTTGAACTCACAAGCGGTGGTATAGCCAGCCGTACACGGCATTAGGCTGGCAGCTGTTGTGTTGGCGTTGTATTGTTGCTGTACAACAGCGTTGCTATGTTCATCATGCTGTGTGTCCACTGTGCCCCAATTCGCATCTCAAAACGCTATCAGGCATCTGTGTCTTGAAGATGCCACTAGCAGAAGTTTGTGCGCAGTGTATGGTGGCCGCCAGCTGTTGAACGCTGCTGTCACTTCAGCTCAAGACGACTGTGATCTAGGGTGCAATTGACAACCAGCTGTTGGGAGTTGGTCATATAATAGGTTGGTGCTAAGCAGATGCATCATGCGCAGTTTGGCTGCTAGCAGGCTGCTGCAGGCAATTTTCTATGCTACTGTGCTGACTCTGGCACACAGTGTGACCTGATGATCACGCGTGATAACGTTCAGGGAACGCCGGCAATATGGCGCAACATGCCATGATGCGGAGTCCGCAGGATCTGCATTGCACTGGTGTGTGCTTACTCAGTGTGAATGATTCATCATCATCATGTTACCCATTAAGCCATAGCATCAACGCCATCGGCCCCGCGCCCCTCAGGAGCGGAAGAAAGAGGGAGCACTGCTCCATTGTGTTTGCAAATATTACGCACATCCCAAGCTTGGACAAGATACTCAGCAATGCTCCTAGATATCACTCGGCACACCCCCCTACTACCCCAAATATCATCAGAAACAAAACGCAACAACTTGGTGGATGCATCAGTCAACGACAACACATTGCGCAATTTTTCTTTTTTTGTGAATGATTCAGTGAATTACACGGGTTACCCATACCTTGCATACGATGCTAGAAGCCCTCTACATTATGTAGGCTGCGTGCAGATGCTGTCACAGCATCCACCGGGCCGGTGCACAGCACCACCGCAAATGGTGGCCATATTGTAATCACAGGGTTGCTTGCTCATGCCGCATCTGATCATATATCACAACTTGTAATCAGCAGGGCACCTGTGCAGCCGGGTAACAGTGGCGTGCTTAATTGCTCTGTGGCGTGCTTAATGTAAATAACATGCCAAAGTCTGGGTTGAAGTTGGTTGAAATTCACCACCTGCTTAAGGAACCCCGCTGTGACATCATGGGCTTCATGGGTTTCGTGGAGACCAAGGAGGCGCAGGGAAAGCAGCTGCCTGCAGATCACATCCCTGGATACACATACATTAGTAAGCCCAGGGTTGTGCGGGCAGGGGAGCGTGCTTCTGGGGGTGTTGCAGTTGCTGTGCATGCCTCTGTTGCAAACGCGGTGAGAGTGTATGACTTTACTGACCAGCAATACGACGAAGCGCTGTGGCTTGTGATGCCAGGGCAAGGGGGTGCACGCAAGCTCTTCATTGGGGTGGTTTACATGCCTGATATGGGCAAGTCTGCATCAGTGAGGAGTGCTGCTTACTCAGTGCTGCAGGAGGACCTGGAGTACCTGTCTAGCAGGGGATCTGTGTTGGTGATGGGTGACTTTAATGCACGGGTTGGACGGGCATCTGGCCCAGCAGAGCGTATTGGTATGCATGGCGAGAGCACCGTCAACGACAACGGCCGCCTGCTCCTCTCATTGCTCAACACTGTCAACCTCTACTCACTTAATGCCCGCACAGCCCCCACCTCCTCACCAGCACATCACTTGTGACAGGTCGCACGGCGGCACCAGGCGAGGCTCTTTGATTGACTACATCCTTGCCTCTGCTGACATTGCCATGCCCTGCCAAGCTGCTGCCAGGCCAACAGCCACAGTTGGGCCGCATACTGTGGGTGCTACTGACCACCTGCCTGTGTCTGCCCGCATTGTCAGGCCTGTGGTACGCCGCCCTGCAAAGCAGGTTGTGCTGCGCCTCAACGCACAGCCCAAGGATTTCAGGCTGCAGAATGGGGAGCAGTCAGCGGAACTTGAGGCATATCAGGATGCTCTGTCGCAGCTTGGTGCAGCCTACACAGCCACGGTCACCACTTTGCAGCAGCAGGCTTCTGCAGGCTCAACTACGGCAACTAGTGCAGTGCAGCAAGCGCACGAGCAGATGCTAGCAGCACTTCGTCATGCTGTCAACGCCAGTTTTGGCTACAAGAGGGTTTGGGTTGGCAAGTCCTTCCCATGGTGGACTCAGGAGCTCACAGATGCTGTCGAGGACAGGAAGCAGGCTTACCTGCGCTACAAGAACTCAGGGCTTGTAGCAGATTGGGCTACTTACAAACAGCAGCAGAAGGCTACTACACAGCTGGTCAAAGCAGCAGAGAAGCAGTGCAAAGAGCAGTGCCAGCATGCCATTACTTCTGCATACACAAATCGCATGAATGATGACAGCCTGCTTGGAGAGAAAGACATGTGGCAGCTTGTGCGTCGTCTGTGCCCTAAGCATGTCAGCGAGGCAGTTTACAGCGTCGTGCAGCATCCATCTGGGCATGTGGCATCTACCCCAGCTGAGAAAGCTGATGCTTTCAAGTGTCATTATGAGCGCGTTGGCAGCCATGCAGCATTTGCTTCCTCCAACCCCAGTTTGACGCTGCACACATGTCCCGAGTTGCAGCCAATGTGCAACAGTATTTGCAAGACTCTGCTGACTCCCCTGCCACCCCGCTGGACCTGCCCATCACTGCCGCCGAAGTTTCCGACTGCCTGCAGAGGCTACGCACTGGCAAGGCCGGCAACCCGGCCGAGGAGGGCATTGTCAATGAGCTACTCAAGTATGGAGGCAGCACGGCCGCAGATATGTTACTGCAGTACTGCAATCTGATGTGGCAGCTTGAGCAGGTGCACCAGGTGCCAGGTACAGTTGTGAACATGCCCAAGAAGGGTGACCTGACAGACCCCACCAACTACCGTGGTATCGCCCTGCTTAGCGTGCTTTACAAATTTTACACCAGCGTTCTCAACCAGCGCCTCATCAACTTTGCAGAAGGCAAGTCAGTGGCGGAGGGCACGACACAGCAACGGCAGCAGCAGCAACAGCAGGCGCAACAGCAGCAGCAGCAACAGCAGGCGCAACAGCAGCAGCAGCAGGCACGTCAGCAGCAGCAGGCGCAACAGCAGCAGCAGCAGGCACGTCAGCAGCAGCAGGCGCAACAGCAGCAGCAGCAGGCACGTCAGCAGCAACAGCAGCAGCAGCAGGCACGTCAGCAGCAACAGCAGCAGCAGCAGCAGCAGCAGCGTGTAACTGCTGCTACAGCAGCAGGAACGCCGCTGCTGCACGAGAGCCAGAACGGCTTTCGTCCCAAGCGCAGCTGTGCTGACCACCAGAGTGTGCCCAGTGAGGTGTTGGGTGGGAGGAAAGCTGAGGGGAAGGATTCTTATGTGCTGTTTGTTGACACCTATAAGGCTTTCCCAACAGTGTGGCTTGATGGGCTCTTTCAAAAGCTGTGGGACAGGGGTGTGCGTGGAAAGATGTTCCGTGTACTCTACAACTTGTATCAGGGTGCACGCCGTGTGGTGTCTCACGAAGGTCATGTCACTGAGAGCTTCACATGTGACCTTGGTTTGCATGAGGGCGATGTTATTTCCCCACACTGTACCTGTACTTCATTGATGATCTGCTGCATGAGGTGCATGCAAAGCACCCTGGCATCACCATATGGGCCCTTGTGACGAACCTGCTGGTCAGGTTGTGGCAGCCATGCAGGCTGATGACTTTGTTGCTGTGTGCGGATCTCTGGCTGAGGTTCAGGCTGTGGCTGCAACAGTTTATGAATACAGTTGTAAGTGGCGGTTCAAGCTGAATAGCTTGAAGTCTGCTGTCATGCATGTCTCACCAGCTAGACAGCCCAGCCAGTTGGCTGACTCTGGCATCATTTGGAATGGTGTGCCTGTGCCTGTTGTATCAGAGTACTGCTACCTTGGCCTGTGATTCAACAATGCCTGCAACTGGAATACGCACTTTGAGAGAGAGTAGTTACATGTGGGTCCAGTCACCATCTCAGATGGTATGAGCCACCCCAAAATGAGCACAATGTCAACGCGTGACGAAAGAAGATGAGCACACAATGTAGCCCATTGAGGCCATCCGTTGAGCACAGGGTCTCACCAGATTGAGCATAAGATTATATCTGCGGTGTGTCAGTGACACACCCCAATCAGCCAACAGCATGTGCTGAAGAAGCACACCAACCAAAAAGCATGTTGTCAAGATCACACAGCCAGAGAGATAGGCAGGGCAACTAAGGCGGCATAAAGGCGGCAGCAAACCAATAATGTGATAGGATGCATGTGTAACTCGTCAAGTAACCTAAACTCATCACGGGCTAGGAGCAACAGCGTCTAAGGCGTCATCTACAGGGACATAACCCTCAGGCTGAATTGGCATACTTTGATGGTCAGGGGACAACCCCAGCAACACTGAGCGATACAACCACATCTGATAAACCACCACAGCCAAGCCCTCTTGATCCTCACAGTCTAGAATGCGCGGCACCACCTCGTTAGCATAGCGATCTACAGTACCCGCAGGATAGAACACACTAGGGCAGGCACCGCGCAAGTGGTCATATGCAGGGCATTCTAGCAGAAAGTGTTTGAGATCCTCCACATTGTCATAAGTCCCAGTCCGGGCGTGCACGCGTGTGCGCCAAACTGCTCGGCTAGCTGCAACAGGATTAGCACACGAGCACAGTCTACACAACCGCTGCTGCCTGGGCACCCGAGGGCGGGCATGTCTACTCAGCTGCACCTCCAACTGTGCAGCCCCAGTGCGAAGCCGTGCAAGGCACTGCAACACCCGGAACGGCAAGCATAATTGCATGTATTGAGGTTGTGTGTTGCGGTCAAAAGCGGCATCAGCCTCCATAGGATGCACCCAGGCAGCATGTGTGCACATAGTAACATGATTGCTTGGTGCTGTTCTTGGGTCAGCATCCTCCGCACCTGCATCGGCCCACCCCTGCTTAACCAAGCGTGCAAGGGCAGCAGACACGCCTGTAGCATGCAACTCAAGCCCACATACACTTGCAGCCGTCACCCCAGGCCCACGCCATGCAGCCTGCTGTATAACACCAAGGCGTTGCATAGTGTGCTGCAGATAGTATGTCCAGCAAGTTTTGCAACCACTCAATGCTAACTCCACATCCGACACCCACGCAACCCGCGCAAGACGATCAACGGGCATGGCCCTAAGGCGTTCCCACCAGCGCGCCGCCAGCACAACCCAATGGTGCTGAACAGGCGAGCGGAATACGCACTTTGAAAAGATGTTGGCAAAAGTGCATCGTGTGAAGGGTGGGCTCATGCCAGTTTGGAAGAGCCGGCTCATCAGCGTGGAAGTAAAGCGTATCATTCTGCAT
>CADDIJ020002238.1:0-33506 GCA_902809745.2 Tetradesmus lagerheimii | reverse complement strand
CGATGATAATGTGACATAGACAACATCAACAATAATGCTGCACGGGCTGGCCTGCGAGCACTGTCATTCCTTCACACGGTAACCATGACATATCATCTCCGGCACACGCTGATGCTGCCTGTAGCAAACACAACGTATTTCACACTACAAATATAGCTAATCCACGTGCAGCAAGCCCAGTCAACGTGGGGGTCAACTGCGGCTGTCACACTGTAATCTCTCATGACGCATTACAGTACTGCTAGGGCATGCTACCGCCGCCAGCCCAAGTGCCACACAGCATGACTGGCTGTGTGCTCGGCACAACTCCATGTACGGCATGACAGCTGACGTGCGCAATAAGGAACCCTGCCGTATAGGCAGCTGCTGACCACACTCTATTCACACATGCTGCGCGCGTGTCCAAGGTTGCACTGTGGGTGTAACTGTACCACACACAGCAACAGCAACGATAGTGTTGGGAGCCACTACCCCCCCTAGGCACACACCGAAGAATGAGTGGATGCCGGTAAAGCGACCCCAATACGCAACAGCTTATCATGCCAAACACTACAGCATCATCCACACACATAGCTAACACAGCCTTCCTCCGCGCGGTAGTCTGGTTGTAGTCGAGATGCCCTAAGGCCAGGCGTGCAGTAGATGCACAGCCATACATACTCCAGGTTGCCGTGGCCGCAGGGTGGACCCTTGATGATGTGAAGGCGTCCAGCTTGCTGTAGGTGACGTAGGAACGCTGCACGAAAGGGGGTTGTGCTAGCCAAGTAGCGGCAGGGCACCATAATATACGCACTGTCGACGCCATTACTAAAGGATGACACGGCTAGATCTATGCAAGCATCAGGATACCACGGCTTGCACACTACTGCCTCAACCAGCGGATGAGCGCTACGCACATGCTGCCAGAAAGCAGGTTGCAGTGCAGCTAGATGTGAGCTAATACTAACATGTTGTGCCGCAGACAGGGTATTGGCAACTACGCATGGCGCAAACTCTTTATAAACAGCAACGGAGGTGGCAGCAGGGTCAAACACTTGTCTGACAGCTGAGAAGTCTATGACAGTGCTAAGAACA
Source organism: Tetradesmus lagerheimii (assembly GCA_902809745.2). NCBI lineage: Eukaryota > Viridiplantae > Chlorophyta > Chlorophyceae > Sphaeropleales > Scenedesmaceae > Tetradesmus > Tetradesmus lagerheimii. Next base: position 32,432 of record CADDIJ020002238.1, on the reverse strand, counting down.
GCAAGGTCGGCGCTAGTGAGTGCACTATGGCGAGAGAGCAGAGTTGGCATGCGCAAATGCACTGCTGTCAGGTCTACCGCAGGAGCGGCAGGCTGCTGCAGTGCCGCTACCATTGCGCTGCTCACAGTAGTTTCACTAGAAGGTATGGCAATATTAACATCAGCAGGCGGGCGTGCATGTGGATGCTGCAGGTATGGTCTAACGCTGCGTAGCGTAACGTCAAAGTGCTGACCTGACGGGTAGTAAACACGCATGCAGCGTGGGTAGTGCCGATGACCTCGGTACTGAACCAGGCCCCATGTTGGCACCTTGGTCCTGTTAGGCCCTGGGAAGGTGTATATGATGAATCTGCCATGCAGCAACTCTGCTTCTGCCAGCATGCGTCTGCGCTGCTTCCCAAACAAAGGCGCTACATCCAGCCTAGCCTGTTGAGCCAGATCCTGTCTGTACTGTTCATTCACAGCTCCTCTTACTTCCACAGCTCCTATGTCGACACCTGCTGCTACACAGTAAGGGCACAGGCAGGCGCCAGCGGGCACACGCCTCAAAGGCGGGCTCAAGCACTGCAGATGCCAGCCTGTCGCGCAGTTACTACACAGAAGCATGCGTGCTTCATCATAAGGAGAGCCGCATGCCTCACATGGCAGGTCTTCAGGGGGCCTGGCCATGGTAGGATCTACTGTTGGGTCTATATTTGGCAAATGGCATGGTGCTAGGTTAACTATGTTCTGCTGTATGGAGGTGCCACATTTGCCTTGCAGTGTAACCTGGCCTTGCGGCTTAACAGCTACCACACGCAATATCTCTGGCCTGGCTTTGATCTGCAAGGTATTCTGCACATCATTATCTTGCACATATACAAACTGTCCTGGAAAGAACTTCAGCAGAGAAGTTTTGTAACTTCCGTTGTTGATCTGCGCATACCTCTTCTTATCCATGTGCTGGGCTATCTGCAAGATAGCCATAGCTTCGGGGCAGAGTCGTTGCACCACAGCAGCGCGTTGTAGCAAGCACTCAGCAGCAAGGTCAGGGTCATCAAAGTTAATTGGTTGAGACAGGCGCCGCACCATGGCTGGTGGCACGACAGGGCGTCTAGCAAACATGAGCTCATAGGGCGAAAATTTAGTGCTAGCCTGCGGTGAGCACCTGTATCCCAGCGCTATCCAGTGCATGCCTTCATCCCAAGTATCTATGTTACTTTCCTGCTGGCAGTACTTGTGCAAGGCTTTCTTAAACGTCTGCACCATGCGCTCAGCCAGCCCGTTGCCCTGAGGCCTATGTGGCGCAGTCACCCTATGGTCTATGAGAGCAGATTCCAGCAAAGCATCAAACTGTCCTCTGAACTCTGTGCCTTGATCACTGCAAACAACTGCCATGGCTGAGAACCTGGACAACACATGTGATAGGAAAGCACGCGCAGTATGCATTGCTGTCTTCTCAGGCAGGGCTATCACTTCCACCCATTTAGACAGATGCTCTATGCACACCATCACCCACTTGTTGCCTGATTTGGTTGGCAGGAACTCGCCACAGAGGTCGACGCTCCAGCGGTAGCCCAGCGCCATGATGGGCAGTGGTTGCAGCTCGGATGAACGCGCGTTGAAGGCCAGGTTGACACGTCGGCACAGGTCACAACTTTTCACCTGTTCATACACATCTTTATACAGGCCATACCAGTAAAATTGAGAAAGCAGCAACTGGATGGTGCGCTTCTCACCAAAATGACCTGCCTTGGTATGCATCTGCTTAACTAAGTCCTGACGCTGTCCAGATGGCGGCACAACTCTGGTAGTGCCGTCTGGCATTTTCCTATGCATACTCTCATGCACAATAGCACCATCATTGACAGTTAGCCACTGGTACAGTGCTGCAGTTGTCGCAACTCTCTTGCTGACAAGCCAGCTGGCACAATGCCTTCACACACAAAATGCAAGAGAGCAGCATCCATCCATATGTCACGCTTTACTACATGATTGCAGCTAGTCTGGTCATGCACTGCTGCCATGCAGTAGATTGTGCTGATGTAAAAGGGCTCAACTTCACTCACATTACTAAGGGCGGCAGCAGACGTCAAAGGCTGGCAGACACAGGCGTCAGAACCAAACTGGACGACTGTGGCAGCAACTTGAGCCGATGCGGAAGGCAGAGCAAGCGAGGTGGAAACTGCAGCGGGCTCTGCTTGTGCTGGCGTGCTAAGAGACTGGCACATGGCAAAAAGGCTGCTGACAGCACTCATATCCATGGCTTTGCCTAGAGCTGCGTGCCGCGCTGCATCATCTACAGCAATCTGCCCAAGCACAGCAGGCACGTAAGTACAACCCTGGTCAAAACCCATAGCTAGCTCTATTTCTTCTGCATTAGGCTCTGTCCAGCAACGCTGGTTACCATCAAACACAGCACCAGGCTGACCTGCTTTGAATGCTCTAGACATGCGGTAAGCAGTGAAAGTTGGCAGGGCTGACAGTGGCTCACCCTTGACGTTGCAGCGGTAGAAGGGCGCTGCATCCGACTTGACAGCAGCCAAAACTACTCTACCCGGCCTCAGTATATCTGTCACTTTTAAACCTGCAGGCCTGTGTACGTGCTGCAGCACAACTTCAAGTTGCTGCAGATGAGCCAGATTAGTCCAGTAGTGGCGCAGCCGATGTGCATAGCTGCCAAACTGCGCTGCATCACATGCAAGCGGATGACCAATGCACTGACAGATGAACTGGTACTCGGCTGCGCTAGTCTGCTGCAACGCTCCAAAGTCGTGTCTAAGGTAAGTGTTTTCTATAAAATAACCAGGCGGAAGCTGCGGCTGTAGCTGCTGCAAAGCACCCAGCACACGCTTCATGGCAAAGAACGTGACTGAATGCCCACCTGATAGTCCTTTTCCACTGCCTGCAGGGCTCAGGTCCTGACACTCAAAGCCAGCAACAACCAGCCATTGGTCTCCATTTTGAGCTCCTACTTTAACTAGGTGGTCACTGGTGACGGGAGCAACATCTTGCGGCAAGGCCGTAAAGGCATAACGGTAGCTGTCGTGGCTTAGCAGTGCAGGGTACTGGCCGTTCAGCTGGTGCAACCTGTACGCAGCAATGCGCCTAGCCACTGGATCTTTATCACAGTAGAAATACTTCTGCACCATCATGCCGTTGCGTAAAGCCATTTCTAAGCCACTGCAGATGCCACCAAAAAGCTCGCAAACAACTATGCCATAACTACATGCATGACTGAAGAACTGCTGTCCTATGACATGCGTGCAGATGGCTGCCGTAGGCTGTAGACCATGCTGGTCTTTCACAGGTTGTACATCCTTGCCTCTACGCATTATGCACGCAGGGCGCCACTCATGCACCATAGCAGGGTCTACGAACTTGCTCTGCAGCTGCTGTGCTGCAGCCACATGCCACCCTGTAACTCTGGCCTTGAGCTCACGGCAGCGTTGTTCGGCCACATGACAGTTGGAGCTGACCTGCTTGCCCCCCTTATCAGCCAGCGATCCAAGATTGACTGTTAGCAGGTCTGAGCGGTCTACAAGGAAAGAGCCGAGTTCGGCCTGTGCACCATCTACGCTTCCAGCATAACGCATGACATCGCACTCACGCGCGGAGTTGCAAGCAAGCTGTGCAAGCAGTTGCCAGTCTACGCTGCTGCTGGCAGGCGGGCTGCAGTTAGCAGTGGCGTGCAGCATGCAGAACCCTGATGAAACAGTCAGAGGTGACATGCTGAGTTGATCAGCTAACAGAACTAGCGGGCTGACAACGGGGCTGCCATTCAGCACCCGCATGTCAGCTGGCTGGCATTCTAGAAACAAGCAAGCGTTGCTGTCTACGGCTACGCAGGGACCGTCCATACGCGCGCCGCTGGTGTCTGTACTGCTGTCTCTGGGCATGTGTGACAAGGCATCTGCATTGACATGGCTGGCTCCTGCCCTGTGCACTATGGTCAAATCATAGTCAGCCAAAATCATCGCCCACCTGCCGTACTGCCCATGTAGATCCTTCTTGCTGACCAGCCACTTGAGGGGTTCGTGGTCGGTGATGACGGTGACGGGCACGCCATGCAGGTGGTGGCGCAGAGTCAAGCAGGCCCATACAACAGCTAGCAGCTCACCCTTGAAACTGCAGTAGTTAGCTTCATGCTTGTTGAGGGATCTGGATATGCACGCGCATATATGCTCTACACCTTCATCATTGGTCTGAGCTAGCACTGCACCTACACCACGTTGGCTCCAGTCTGTGTACAACAGCAAAGGCTTACTGCTGTCCACCCTCTTGAGAGCCAAGCCTTCAGTAGTTAGCACAGTTTTAAGGTGGTCTAGTGCTGCCTGCTGCTCATCACCCCAATCAAACGGCACATTTTTCTTCAGCAACCTGTTGAGTGGTTCAGCAGCGCTGCTAAAGTTAGGCACAAAACGGCGGTAGTAGCACATCAGGCCAAGCACTGATCTGAGCTCGCTCACGTTGGTTGGTGGCTTGAGTGCAGCGATGGCTGCCACCTTGGCCTCATGTGGCGTCAGACCAAACTTACTAACATTGAAACCCAGATACTCTACAACACTGCAAGCAAACCTGCTCTTCTCTGGGTGAATCTTCAGTCCAACGCCACCCAGGGCTGACAGCACACGTCGTAGGTGCTCTATGTGCTCAGCAGCGGTTTTGCTGAAAATGATGACATCATCTATGTATGCGCGGGCAAAGCCAAAGCAACCAGCGCTGCGGAGCTCATGATCTACTATCCTCTGGTTGTGCTGCGGCACAGAAAGCAGGCCAAAGGGCATCCTAGTGAACTGGAAAACCTCACCTTTCCACCAGAAAGCAGTCTTGGCCTGGTCATCTGGGTGGATGCCGATGCTGTAGAATTCTGAGCGCATATCTACCACAGAGAAGATGCCACATTCGCCAACAGTGTCAAATATGTCATCTGCCAAGGGCAGTCTATAGTTGTCTTTGTGCATCTCTGTATTCAAAGGCCTGTAATCCTGGCAAACTCTCTTATCCACCCATTCACCTAATTCATTCTTCTTTGCAGCTATCACAACTTCAGAGACATACTTGGTTTGCCTGGATGGCATTATGATACCTGCATCCAGCAGCAATTGCATCTTCTCATCCAGCACAGCATATTCAGCGACTGAATGTTGGCGTGGTTTGGTGAAGATGGTTGTGTCACTGCATGAAGGTATGCGGGGCCATGCTCACCCGTGTAGCCAGTCAAATCTGACAAGGAGTAAGCAAAGCATGAAGATTTCAGGCTAGCAAGCATGCTCTTGAGCTGGTCAATCTGTTCAGCAGAAAAATCAGGGTGGTGACCTATTGTCCAGCCATGCTCGGTCTTCTCGAAACCTTGGCCTGGCACAAGCTCTATATCTCCATGCGGCAGGAAGCCATCTAGTGCGGAGGCATAAGCAGAACAGTTGATGTCCAGGGCTGGGTTCACGCGTGAGTCCAAAGCAGCTAAGTTACACGCTATTTCACTATTCAACGTACTGTGCACTGGTGGCAATTCAACCAGCCCACCGGGATCGTGCACAAGGTGCCCAGCATTCCACAACAAGTATGCATCGCCATCTGCCCATGCATCTACCAAGTCCGATGTTCCAAGGGAGACAGCAGGCTGACGTGTGAAAGCAGCAGCGTCACCAAAGAACAACACAGCAGCCAGCCAGATGCATAAAACAATACCAAACTGGCTTACTGTCGGACGGCGTGCTGCACCAGGCCTCCTGGCATCTTTGAAGGCTACGTTGCCCTGCCGCGCAGTCATGGGTGGCGTGGTACGATAGCCAAAGTGCTGTTGCGGCAGGGCGGCCAGGTACCAGTCACGCTGGTGCAGAGCAGGATCACACAATTGAATCATTAAAAACTTCACTAAATGACTAAGATGTGCTTGAGTGAATCCACTACAGTCATCACACACAGGGGCAGCAGATGCTATGGTTATGCTATTAGACTCTGTTGCGCAACCCAAAACCCTATTGCACTCACATGCAGTAGCACCACCCCCCCTCTGCATAGAGCCAGGGGCACAAGATGAATGCACATTATATGAGGCACAAACAGACTCTGTTATGCTCCGCGCGCAGCCCTAGCGCATGTTGCCCCAGCCGCCCTGCTCAGCTAGCCGCCTAGGAGAAGGGCCTGGTGGGGGCGGGGGCTGGTAAAATGGGAGCGAAGGGTCAGGTGCAGACAACACTAGTGCGGCACGCTGCTGAGCCTGCGCCAGCAGCGCTGCAGCCTGCTGCTGCATTGCTATGATGGCCTGCAACTCAGTGGGGTTGTCTTGCAGCTTCATGACGACAGCAGGGTCAAGAGGCTTGGCAATCATTGCAAGCTGCTGCTGTTGCTGCTGGGCCTGTGCTATCATGCTAGCGCTCACCAGCCTGCGGCCCAGGTGCTCGCGTGCAGCTGAAGCCTCCTCAGTCAGGCAGGCTGAGGGCCCATCAGTGCGTGCAGATGCGGGTGAACACTCATGCAGGGGCAGATGCGCTACGAAGCCACATGTGTCACACGTGCCACCCCATGTCAAGCCTAGGGAAGGCTCTGGGGACCCGGTTGCGTGCATGCGGGCCATCTGCAGCAGCTCTAGGTTGTAGCATCCCATGAAGCTACAGTCCTGCAGGGCAGCTACAATGCGGCTTTGTGCATCACCAGCCACACTCGCACCACCGCGGCTAGACACTACCATGCGATCTCCAGTCAGCAACAGCTGCTGCTGCAGGCTAAGCATCTGGGAAGCAGATGTGGAGCTAGAGGGGTTGGCTAGAATGGGACCAATGGCACTTGCAAACCTAAACATGCTAGCAGCACCCAGGATGGTGGCCCTGGCCACGGCGCCAAAGGCGTCCGCCGAGCTGGTTGCCAGGTCCCTGTCCGCCCCACCAGTCACTAGGCTGTCGAAGAACTTTGCCTTCATCTCCTGTGCCACAGCAACAGGGTCAGCAAAGCTGGCAGGCATGCTAGAACGAGCAGCATCCACATAGCTCCTGCTCATGCCACCCAGCCGGTCACGCACACTCCTCCTAGGTGCAGCAGGTGACTCAGGTTGGCAGCAGCAGCACCTGCTGCCGCCACACCCTCATCACCACCCTGCTCATCATGCCCCTGCCCAGTGCTATCATCCACCCGCATGCCAGGCTCAGCTACAGGCTCTTCTTCCATGCCGGTGTCGGAGGCATGCTCCTGGCCCTCCTGGGCATCATCATTGTCCCCAAAGTCAAGCTCCTCGTCGGACAGGTGCTCAGGATCTTGCGATGCACTCATGGTGCAGGCGCAGGTGGTGAAGGCAAGGTCTGAGAGAGCAAGCGGCGCAGCGGCAGGTGGTGTGTCAGTAACATTGGCCTGTGTAGCTGCTACTGACGGCTCTACTAACAGTGGGCTAGGGTTAGACTTGCCCAGCTCGGTGGTGACGATAGGGCATGTGAAGTGAGTGTCGCAGTCACCATGCTGGAAGAACCTGGGCCTGACAAGCATAGTTTCTGTCATGAAATCTATTGAGCAAGCAAGCACATGCAGGACAGGTGTGCCTAAGATAATGTCATATGGCAATGCATATCATCCACAACAATGGCATTGCAGGCAACACGATGCTCCTGCGGTGTACCCTTCCTAAACACTAAGTAGATCAGCTCGGTGGTTGTGGTGGGTTTAGACACCATGCCACCGACTGTGCGCATGTGAGTCATGCTGCCTACTGCTGTTTTCCACTCAATGCCATTCTGCACAACAAAAGCCCTGCGCATAAAGGTGGCATCGGAGCAGGTGTCGGCATAAACTATGTCAGGCAGAGCGAGCCGAACGCTGGGCCTGCTAAATGGGGCTATCATCATGCAGTCCTCAATCCTGTCCAGCGGTTGCAGCAGCTTGCACACGCCACCCTTTTTAGCCCTGTATGCTTCATTATTGAAGCAGCGTGCAGCGGCTGCCATGCCAGAAGCGGTTGCAGCTGAATCAAACACAACATCGTGGTTGCCAGTGAACACTGCTGCTGCTGTTAATGAAACGTCAGACTGGCTGCTGCTAAACAGAGAAGGCAGTGCAGTGCGCGCAGCATCCATAGGCAAAACAACCCAGCCATTGCCAAGGCCTGACTGCTGCTGTGTTTACGTACTGCTAGGTTTCTGCGGCTCAGCAGGTGCAAAGCTGACAGGTTTCTGCTTATGCACAGTTGCAGTGCTGCTCTTGCTAGGCTCACTACAGGTTGGTGCGGTTACGTTGCTAGCAGGGGTTGCAGTGGAGGACTTCGCCTGGCCCCTGGTTGACACTTCCATGCACTCGCAGTCTGGTGTTTTGGAGGTGGTGTAGCTAACGGGGAGCTGACCTGCATAGCGGGCTACGCAAGCGTGCAGCACTTGATCGTTAGTAGAAACCGGCACACCAGAAACACAGGCGGAGGTGGACTGCTGAGGGCATTGCCATGTGAGAGCACCAACTGTGTCATGCGCTAAGCTAAATTTAACATCGCATGGGTGACCGCAGCCCGCACATTGCTGGCAATCAGATGGGTTAGATGTGCTGGCCAACATGCTATTTACAACAGTATCTGGCTGTTCACTGCAAGGTGCGGCAAACGTGCTGCCACCAGTCACAGTGAATGCTATCCTAGGTCCATCATGCGCAGCCTTGGGCGGGTATGCGTCCGGCCCAGCGGCAGGCTGCTGCAGTTGCGGTGCTACAATGTCGTACAGGTTAAATTTCTTTAAGTTAGCAATGAACAGCGGCTTGCACTCATCAGGGATGTTTCGGTAGTGCTGGCTAAGCATCGACTGGTCAGAGCATTTGTCCGGCTTGAGCACCCAGCATGCACTGGTTGGGTGGCCAGGGGCGCCGCATGCTTCGCAAGGTGGATACTGCGGCCTAAAAGATTGCTGCTGCTGCCTAGGGTACCTGTCATTGTTCTGGCCATAGTGCTGCCTGGGCTGCTGTTGGTAACCGCCTGCAGTGTGAGTTGCAAAGACTTGTGCGGCGTTGCCCATTGCTTCTGTTAATGCATGCTGCAGCTGGTCACTAAGGCTGGCAACAGGATCATCAGCACTCTGTGATGAGTCAAGCATGGCAGCATTTACTTCTACAGTTGTCCTGGGTTTTGCGCGCCCAGGCTTGGTACCTAAAACATGCGGGCAGTCCTTCAGCATGTGGCCGTCCTTGTGAACAGGACAGATGCCTTGAGGGTTGATGACAGCTAGAGCCCTGCACTTGTCCACTTCGCTGGTCTGGGAGAAAGCCAGGCTGCTAACATCGGAGCTAAAGGAAACTTTGTTAGCGGAGGAGCTAGGGCGAGGTGCAGCAGCAGCATGCACATCATCAAAGTGGTTGGTTGCGGCATGGTTGTTGTTTGCACCTAGTTGCAGGAACAGAACACTTTCACGCAATTTGAGCAGGTTCCTAAGAATCTTACCCACGTTGGCTAGGGTGTTCCTTGTTGCCTCTGTGCCTGCGAGCGCTGCCAAGCCAAGAGAAACTTTAGTTGACAGCGTTGGCGGCATTCTTTCAAGCAGCAGTTCAACTACACCACACTCTTCAGGCAAGCGGCCAGCATTGATGCCATACAGTGTGCTACATTGGTTCACTATTTTGATGATGTCTACCAGTGAGGCATTCTGGCTGAACTCTGTGCCCAGCAGTGTTGCCAGATCCTTACTGCTGCTACCACAAAACTCCTTCTTGTAATCGACTATGGCGGCTTCCAGAGCAGTAGCAGCCTGTTCAGCGGCATCAGACTTCTCCTGCTGGGTGCCTGTCCTAACAGCTTTGTCTATGTTGGCAAGCACAGTGAACAGCTTCTCTTCACACCACATCTGAAAGGGTGAGTGAGGTTCATAGCTGTTTGCAAGCCATGCTATTTCTGTCCTGACACGCACAGCAGGGCAGGAGGTGTCAGGAGGAAAATGTCTAGCATGTTTCTCATACTCAGCAAGATGATCAAACCCTCAATCCCTGGCGTCCCACCATACAACTTCACAAACGCGCGTGACATATCCTCGCTGTAGTTGACTGTGTCAGCAGCTAAGGGGTCATTCCACTGTCTGGCGTTGAAAAAGTTCCAGGTGTAGCTAGCAGTACGTCTGAGCGGCCTTGCAGGCGTGGCAAAGACGTCAGAGTGCAAACTGGTAGCAGGTGATGGCAGGGGAAGTGCTGCTGTGCCGTCTGCTGCTGCAGGTGAAGGCTGGTCAGCACTGCTAAAAATGGGGTTGTCAAATTCTTCTAATGGCAGGGCATTTAAACGCTCAGCAAATTGTTCTAAATCTAAAACGGGTGTTCTAAGTGGTGTATTGGCTAGTGGTGTGCTGAACGAACCAAGAGAACTCACAGAACTGAGGGACCCCGAAGTATCCGGAGTTCCCGAGGTCGACACTTTGAACTACTAAGCGTAATACAACACGGCTGTAAACCACGAAAATAGGTGCTCGAATCTCACGGCACCTGCGACCTAGTGCTGTCGAACATGCTCAGGCAGCAATTGCCGGGCTGTGGCTGAAAGTTTCAAACACACTACCGCCTGCCCAAACAACTGGCGTTGCCCCTCACCGAATTAACTTGCGCGGAAGGTCGCGCCAAGTCCGGAGAGGAGGGAATGCGAGTGGGCCCTGTAGAGAGGGTTGTTCTGATAGCCAGGGGAGGCCTGCTAGGTAGGAGGTAGTAGGAAGCAGCTTTGACTCTGCGGTCTCTGTAATAGAAAGGCAGAAAGTAGGCTAAGCAATGACATGCGCAATAAGGAACCCTGCCGTATAGGCAGCTGCTGACCCACACTCTATTCACACATGCTGCGCGCGCGTGTCCAAGGTTGCACTGTGGGTGTAACTGTACCACACAAAGCATGTTGTAACAGCAACGATAGTGTTGGGAGCCACTTAGCCAGGGGAGGCCTGCTAGGTAGGTAGTAGGAAGCAGCTTTGACTCTGCGGTCTCTGTAATAGAAAGGCAGAAAGCAGGCTAAGCAACCGCGGACGCAGTGCTAATACTCCTAGTTGTTGGGGCTGGGCGAAGTGCACGCAGAGCTACAATTTGGGCGGTACGACACACGCTACGCAACGAGCGGCTAGAAATGCTCAATTAAGGTTGAGGGTTGCTTTAACTACGTTCATTTACGGGTTAGCAAATGGCGGCGCTCGCACGGCCGTTAGTACTGCCACAGCTACTGCCAATGCACTTGCAGGAGCTTGCAGGAAAAAGGCTGCACTGCCAATTGCAAGCACGCTCGGGCTGTTCCTGGCCACAAGAATGCACTAGGTTAGAGATTCGTCTGCTAAGAAGCTAATTGGAGACGCGCACACCTTGAATTGGCTATGAAAACATTCACCAAAGGAGAGTTACACAGTGGGGAGGAGAACTACTGCTGTCAGACACAAGTGGCACTGAGACCACACACGCACTGAGGCGGTTGACAAGCCAGAAAGGAGGACCAGAAGAACAATAGCAACCAGACTGTGAGGGTAAAACACGAGAGAACGTATCAGAACAACCCTGTCCTGGCAGAAGGAAGCACCAGCTTAAATACCAGCCAGGCAGGGTGTAAGGGATGACCATTGCCGACCCCATGACATAACAAGGCAACGCCAAGAATGACTTGCTCAGCTTGGCCTCTAGCAAGTGCTCTCCAGCACGACAAGGGCAATTGAACCAACACAATCACAGCAACCAATTGTCCTGCTTGGTTCGACCTTCTTTGGCTCTGCCCTTCCTCAAAACTGCACTGTTTCCTTTGGTAACATCACACAATAAACGTTCGACTAGCTGACTGGCGACCAAAAGTGTATCGACGTGCTTTCCGACGTGCTTGACACCTTGATTAGCACATGGCTCACAAAGCACGCGCAGTCACAGCACCAGCACGATGATAATATGACATAGACAACATCAACAACAATGCTGCACGGGCTGGCCTGCGAGCACTGTCATTCCTTCACACGGTAACCATCAAATATTATCTCCGTCACACGCTGATGCTGCCTGTAGCAGCACAACGTATTTAACACTACAAATATAGCTAATCCACGTGCAGCAAACCCAGTCAACGTGGGGGTCAACTGCGGCTGTCACACTGTAATCTCTCATGACGCATTACAGTACTGCTAGGGCATGCTACTGCCACCAGCCCAAGTGCCACACAGCATGACTGGCTGTGTGCTCGGCACAACTCCATGTACGGCATGACAGCTCAGAGCAGCAGATGGATCATGTGCACGTGCACGAGTGGCAGCGTGCAGTCACCAGGCTACCGCTCTACAAGGTGGCAGTTGCAAGTTGCTGGGTCAGCATAGTTGTGGTCTGCTGTGCTCTGCCTTGCAAGCAGCAGGAGCCTCTTGCTGACTTGGGCGTGCCGGATCGCATGAGTTGCTCAGCATAACAGGCTGTTATGACGCACTGCTGCACTTTGGATGCCTGCCTCGGTAAAGCTGTCTGCCGCATGATGCAGGCATGCCTCGCCGTGCTAGCGTCGCCGCAGCAGCGCATCTCACTGTTGTTCACCCGGTGTTATTTCAAACGCCCAAGCTGATGACTCATCCAGCGGGAATCATGAATGCTGTCCAATGTGTGCGCAGTCAACTTGACACGGCATGTGCGCATCTGGAGGTATAATAGTCTGGACCCTACATCTGCTGTTCTGTTGTTGCAGCCACCACGTGGGTATCCATACCGCTACTGCCTGTGGCTTCTGAGCTGCATCCAAAGGCCTGCAACTGTAGTGCCTAATGCCAGCAGCAGCTGCATATTTGCGCCAGCAAGGCTTGTTGCGTTGCGTGTTTGCTTTGCAACTGTGAGATCTAGCTTATGTATAACGATCTTGAGCGCTTTACTATCGTATGCGTGTTGCTGGTATAGTAATCCTTGCAAGCAGCAAAAACCATGCTCACAGCAGCGCTGTTGTTGATCAGCTCGGGTGATTGCATGAAGGCAAGCAGCGAGCCAAATAATATGATGGTCGATACCACCAACACCCCGCAGCCTGCAAACATCCAACTCAAATCACCTGTAACGCCCTGATTGGGGTTTGGTTGCGTGGCGCATATCCAGCGTGTCCGGGCCCGATCTGCAGTTATCGTGAGTCTGTGATCGATCACCCGTGCTGTTTCGAGTGATCACTGTACCAGCAGTCGCTAGGTCTTTCTTTCGGCCGAACACCCAGCCAGTGGCTTCAAGGTAGTCCATACTTCACGCAGTGAACGCAGAGCTTTCGGTGATTCCAGATCAAGCTTCGTTGTATCAGCACCAAACAAAATGGCGTGCGCTCTCTCGGCATGCAACACCAGGCTGGCCAGCCTGTCGAGCAGCAGGCCTATGCAGGTGATCAGCATAATATACGCTTAGGGCTGTATGCACCGGAACGGAGGGATACAGGATTTGCACCCAGTCACGGTCTCACTGGTATCCTGGTGCACCTCTGCAGATGCTGGCTCGCCCCTTGGTGGCTCGCGGCCTCATCAGGCCACTGCAGACCAGCAGGATCCCACAGTTTGAGCAGCCTCAGCTGGCACCAGTGGCAGTCAGGGCCGCAGCCGACGCAGACGCTCCCAAGGAACTCGATCCTCTCGAGACGTGGGTCACGTTGCGGCAGCGTTTGCACGCCAGCATTCCACAGACTTGCGCTTCATTTCACAAAATTTATCGAAATGTCGCATTGCTGGCAGGCTATGTCTGGCATTGTTGAGGCGTTTCACTGCAGCAGCATATCCTGTTGTTGACCTTTGCCAGTACGCCTGCCTGCTGAAGCAACACTTGTTCTGTCATGCAGAGCCGTGGCCAAGATCGTTGGTGTCAAGAATGCACCGTCAGTTGTCACCCTGGGCTTCATTGCTCTCTGGTGCGTGCAGCAACATCAAAGCAGCAGTGGCAGCAGTGGCAGCAGCAGCAGCAACAGTACCGCTGCGCAAACAGCCCCAGCAACAGCAGTGTCGCCTATGCGCAGCAGCAGTGTCAAGCCGATGCAGCGTGCCTGTGTCATGGTGGCATCCCTTGGATCCCATTTGACAGCGGAAATGGTCACAAGCAGCTGCATTCAATCGCCTTTATCTCTAGCGAGCAGTGTGTCATCAGCAGCTTTGCAGCAGTCATGCTCGCGCCGTGTTCACGCCTGCTGCCACGGCTCAAAGTATGCTGCATATCGCGGAATATTGCACGCATGCATCAACCAACGCACAAACCGAGCATGCACCAAGGTGCTGCACAAGCACCGTTGGGATGTGTGCACAGCAGCTTACTAGGGCATTGTACAACTACACAGTCAACAGCGCACATCAATCACCTTCAATTCAGCAACATGCGCCTGGCTGCACTGCATACTCGGCATAGGTGTTATCCCCTGCAACGGCTCCAAAGCTGCTCCCTCTGTAGTCTCCTGCAAGCAGTTTCTGCTGCTTGCATGTGACGTGGCAGCAGGCAAACACGCTGCTGGCAGTGCACCCTGCAGCCAGGCACAGTTGTTCCCCTGCCTGCCACTTGCTTACCACTCCCCCTTTCGGCCATGTTCATGCTCTGTTTCTGCACTGCATAGTGACACTCGCAACACCATCATCTCACTTCACCTTCACACACTGCACACGCGGCCGCAGGTATGCGCTCAACGTGTACTTCAACCTGCTCAACAAGTCCATCTTCAAGTACTTCCCCTTCCCCTACACCGTGTCCACGGTGCACGTGGTGGTGGGCACGGCCTACTGCGCGCTGGTGTACCTGCTGGGCATGAAGAAGCTCTCCTTCGGCAGGGTGGGTAATGTTTCTACTGCTGCTTGTATTCTGATGGCGTCTTTTGTATTCAATATTGTGCTGAGGGATTGCATGTTTGGGCTTGCGGTGTACCTGGTAGCCTCAGTGAGCTCAGGAGGCATGCAGAAGCTCTGCTGCTGGGCATGAAGAGGGTCTCCTTCGGCAGGGTGGGTGCCATGAGTCGCTTGGAATGCTTGTTGCCTTCCTTTTGTTGGGCTGAGGCATTGCATGTTTTGGGCTTGTGGTGTAGCTGTTGGCGAACAGGAAACCCAGTGAGCTTCCTGCATGCCCGACAGACACACCACAAGCCCAAACGAGCCTCGTTGGACAGGGTGGGCATGGGTGCAGAGAGCTTGCTGCTGCTGTTTCTTGGTTTGGGGCATGCGTTGAATTGGGTGTTAGTAATGGAGATATGGGCAGTGGATATCTGTGCAGTGGGTGTACCTGCTGGGAATGGCAAGCGGGGGGAGCATGAGCAGAGCACATCGTGAGACTGTCAATACCTTTGGTGACGCCCTGTGGTTCAACTCAACTGCATGCATGCTTCGCAACGCCTGCAGGGCGTCAGTAAGGGATGGGTGCAGCAAGGATTAGAATGGCAGGTTCTGCACCTTATTGCGAATTTTTCCTGTCATGCAATCTCAGTGTTCCTGCAGTGCTTAGCAAGGGATGAGACCAGCAGTTGAGGTTGTTGCTTGTGATTAACCAACAACTGCCCACAAATGGCCCACCTGCAACTGTGTTTGTCCTGCAGGGCATCAGCAAGGATGAGTTGTGCAAGATCTGCGCCTGTACTGCGAAATCTCCTGTTTTGCAATCGCACTATTCCTGCAAGGCTCCAGCAATGGCCGAGGTCAGCATTTGAGGTTGTTGCCTGTAGTGACCAGCATGGCTTATCTGCAACTGCGTCTGTTCTGCCACCGCGTCTGTCCTGCAGGGCATCAGCAAGGATGAGTTTGGCAAGATCTTTGGCCCCGCCTTCATGCACGCCATCGGCCACATAGCCGCCAACATCAGCTTTGCTGCTGTGGCCATCTCCCTCACGCACACAGTCAAGACGCTGGAGCCCGCCTTCAACGTCATCCTCAGCAGGTGCGGGGCCACAGCAGCAGCAGGGTTTAAATCAGCATGCCTGGCACTGCTTGATACGTGTTGCTCTGTATGTGGTGTAGTTGGATCATCCTCAGCAGGTGGGGGGCACAGCAGCAGAATCTGTGAGGTATAGCAGCAGGAAGTGTGGGGCATAGCAGCAGGGTGAATGTCAGCACGCCTGTAAGTGCAGTACATGTGCCGCTCTATGTGTCGCTCTGTGTTTGTGGTGTAGTTGAGGAGGGGGAGGTGTGCGCATGCTGTTCAGCAGCTTTCCCTGTTTGGCAGCAACTTGCTGTGTTGTGTGATGCCTTCCTTTTCATCTCTGCTGCTCTACCCACCTCCCACCTTCTGCTGACTTTCTCGTCCTTTCTCATCCTTTGTCACTATGCTGCTGCTTCACGTGCTTTGCTTGCTGCTTTCTGTGCAGGCTGATGCTGGGCAAGGCCATCTCTGCTGCTCTACACACATTCAACTGCCTGCTGACTCGCTTTCTCATCGTTCACAGTATGCCGCTTCACGTGCTGCTTGCTGTGCAGGCTGATCCTAGGCGAGGCCACTCCCCTGCCCGTGATGCTGTCCCTCGTGCCCATCATGTTTGGTGTGGGCCTGGCATCAGCAGGAGAGCTGTCCTTCAACTGGACAGGATTCATCAGTGCCATGCTCTCCAACTTGACGTTCGGCTTCAGGGCCGTGTGGGGCAAGGCGTGAGTGGCAGCTGGCAGCTTGCAGGACACCGCTTTACTGCTGCAGCAGTTGTAGTTTGCGCAGTATCGCTAGGTTGTTGCTACGTCCCTGGAGCCACGTTTAGTGTGGTTTGATTCCTGCCGGAGCAGCGTATGTATATGTGCAGCACCAGCTGCTGGTATAGCAGGCATCGGAGCAGCGTATGCGCTTGCTCGTGGTTGTGCGGACCCCATGCTGTCTCTCTCGTCAGCTGCTAGTCTACTGCTGCACATGTGCACACTTGCCTTGCTGATTCGCTACTGCTGCCTTGTTTGTCTGCAGTGCCATGACCAAGAGTCTGCCCAGCACAGCAGTGTACGCGTACACCACGCTCATCAGCATGATCGTCTGCCTGCCGTTCGCTATCGGCATGGAGGGCCCACAGCTGCAGGCCGGCGCAGCAGCAGCCATTGCAAAGGTGCGGCAGCCTACTGTGCACATGGATCATTGCACTGTTATCATCATTTTTCACTTATTTGAGCCATAGCATTAATGCCACACTGAGTACGTGAATATCGTGTTGCGTATCATGGCTTTGTACAAGGGGATCACAGCATGCAGACAGGAGGGTGTTGTATGGGCTGAACACAGCTGGGATGGCTGCAGGTTGGCGGGGGTAGTGCCTTGCCTCCAACGGCGTGTGCAGCAACAGGTGTTGTGCAGGCCATGCATGGCAGTATGAATTGCGGACTCGCCACGCCATAACAGCTTCTCACCCTTTCTGCTTCTTGTCATCAACTTCATGTGTGCTCCCTGGCCGCGCATGCACCTGCGCAGCCTCGCATGCAGGGGTTCGGGTGTCTCTGCTTGCTCATCAACCAGAGTGCTGCTGCTGTCATGCGTGCAGGTTGGCGAGACTCGCTTTTACACCGACCTGTTTATGGTGGGCCTGCTGCACCACCTGTTCAGATTCTGTACTCGCCACAACATAACATCTCCTCGTCCTTTGCTGCCTCTTATCACCAACTACCTGCGTGCTCCCTGGCTGCTTTCGCGTGTGCAGGTTGGCGAGACTCGCTTCTACACCGACCTGTTCATGGTGGGCCTGCTGTACCACCTGTACAACCAGTTTGCGTTCAACACGCTGCAGCGCGTGTCGCCCGTGTCGCACGGCGTGTGCAACGTGGTGAAGCGCATCGTCATCATCTTCAGCAGCGTGCTCTTCTTCAACCAGGTCATGACGCAGCAGGCCATGGTCGGCACAGTCATCGCGCTTGCAGGAACGTGGCTGTACACCGACCTGTCCAGCAAGCACAAGCACAAGAAGCCAGAGGCAGGCGGCGGCGGCAAGCCTGCAACTGCCTAAGGTGGCAGCCTGAGCAGCAGGTTGGTGGCTGTGGGGCAAGCAAGCAACAGCAGGCAGGCAGGCAAAGGCATGTCACGCAGCGCAGCAGCGGCAAGGCAGCAGTGACGGGGCTTTGGCACGCGGCTGAGTCAGCAAGGACAGGGAGCCAGCAGCACAGTGGAGTGTTGTGTTGGCACGTTGTGTCGACGAACCAGCAGCTGCTTTGAGCTATTCTGCGGCTGAGCAAGGCGCCTGCAGCAAGCACGTGCCGCAGCATTGAGCTGCACAAGCTGCTGATGTTGTGATGGCACCTGCGCTGCTGCTGCTGTCGTTGCTTGAGGTGGCGATTGGGAGGACGCTTGATCCTGAACTTGAAGCTCTGTTGAGGAGCCACGCCTTGCATCATCAGCGCGGCATGATGATGCTTCACCTTGTGGTTGCAGATGCACGTGCATTTGACTCTTGACTGCTGCTGTTTTGCACGCACATGTCTGCGCCGCTGTGCCGCAGCTGCTGCAGCAGTGTGTGCAGGCAGTTGCCGAATGTGTAGGAGGAAGTTAAGGGTAGGGATTGTGTTTTCGTCAATGCTGCTATGCGGAGCGTAGTGTAGCATGACAATCATGACCACTGCACTGAGCCGGCAGCAGTAGGAGCGCAGGTGCGCTGCTAGCGTGCGCTGCTGTAGACAAAGGTTTGCGGTTAGGCGCAGCTCTGGAGTGTTCCTTGCACTCCTTATGTTGCTGCATGCGTCACTGGTGTACTTGATGGGCTGTTTGGATGGATTGGTGGGTGCACCCGCGCTTCGATGATGGTTTTGTGCATCATTACGGCAGGGTGGGTTTCTTTCGGGCTGCGGATGCGGCACAACAGGTGCTTGCAGCAACCTCTGCTGATGCCACCACTGGTTTTACTGTGCAGGAGCAGCTCCCTGCACTATGCATGCCGGCAGCGATTTGGCTGCTTGATGTGCTTGCATATGCACAGCGCAGCTGCTTCCATCTGACATTGTAAGTGTCAACCGCTGGCACATTGCTGGTGGGTGGGTGCCACATGGCTACAGGCACAGCAACAGCTGCAAGCTGCCTTGTACTGCAGGCAGGCGGGGCGTTTGACCAGGTTTTGATGGGAGGTGGTTTCGCGCTTTCCAGGGGCAGGTGCAGTTGGGGCAGGCAGGCACAAGGGGGTGCAGGATGGCTTTCTGGCTGGTTGCTGTGCGTATCAGCACTAGCCAGAACCCGTGCCAAAGTACAGCTACGGCTCAGCAGCGCAGCGGAGTGAGCAGTAGCTAGTTCTGCGATGCGTGCTTGCCATACTGTTATGCTGTGCCTGCCCTTCTGCATTTGTTGCCTGGTCGTGATGATTGCGTCGTTTTGCAGCACACTCTGTTTTTGATTGCATGGTGTATGAGCCTGCGGGAGCAGCAGCTGGGTGTATACTCCGGTCATGGAAGCTGTGTTGCCTTGGCAGCTGTAACCTATACAATTGCTCGCGGCAGTTCTGCAATTGGCGAGCTGGCTGCAGCCGTTCACTGCATGGAGGCGCAGGGTGTATGCATTCATTGTGGTTAGCAGCATTGCCGCGGATTGGTGTGCACTATTGGTGTATACCTGTGCACCATGCATGTGTAACGAAGGATCAACAACAATGGCTTGCAGGTTGGTCTTGCACATTGCCTGCTCGTCTATCGTGACCCAGGACTTGAAATATCAGGCCCTTGCCCTGCCTGGTCAGGGGTGATCAACTACGTCATCGACAACCTGCCAGAGCTGCAGCCTGCAGTATGTTCCTATGGTGAAGGAGGGCGTACGCACAATTGGAAAGTCGCAATGAAACAACCGGCGATGCAGGCGCAATTCAGCTGGAGCGATGGCGGTTGCTGGTCGACCTGCTTGTGGCATTCCCGCTTAAAACTGACTCGCTCAATGATCTGCGGAAGACCTTTGGAACGTCCCTTTCGACCTTACATGGGCACGTTGCCGGCTTTTAAAGCCGATGTTCTTGCGTGTTGTGCTAGCTGGCTGGTGCTGACAGAAGACTGTAGAGAGCAGCAACAACATTACAGGGAGAGCAGGTGGGAAATCGTGTCTGGTTCATGTGATGGAGCCAATTCTAGCCACAGCAGCTGGTTGCTAGGCACTCCTGCTTGCACTGTGTGCCTGCTCTTCATTGTGTTGGGTGTTGGTGCAACAACACCAGCAACACATTGTAGCTTGCACTGCACCACGGTGGTCAATCAAGCTGATGTTCACATTGGCATGCCTGCTGCTTCCAACCCGCAGGAACTCCACTGTGCTGCTACAACCTTAATCCAACACTGCCCTGGCTGTATCTCCAGGTGTGCTGTCGTGTGGCTATGTATGCTAGCCTGTAATCAACTGTCTGGCTGCAGCTGAAGATGCTGCCATAACTGGAAGGCTAAACACTGTGTGTGACACAGATTTAGCTGACCATGCTGCTCATGCCACCCGAATGCCCCTGCAGGCATTCATCTTTACAGCTAATCAAGGCACAGGCTTCACAACGCGCCACTGCATGACAACCCGCAACCTGCAAGCCGGCCTGGCTGCAGCCTGTGCCCTGGCACTGCTGTGCGCCTTTGCTGCTGCTCCTGTTGCGGAGGCTGGCAAGATGTGTCCCTCTGGCCTGCTGTGCCCTGATAGCGGCTGGTATTGCTGCTCACCCCGGTGCGAGTCATGCTGCAAGAACATTGCAACCGGCGGCCCCTTTGGCAGGAGGCTCAAGTACGTCGTGTTGCTATGAGGTTGCTTGACAGCCCTGCCAGCGTTTTGAAAGAGCTGTATCAGTTGCAGACATTAGTTGATGCAGAGAGAAGACTCTCGCAACTTTGCCTTTAGTATGCACGACTCGTGTTACACATGTCAGAACCAAGTTCACATCAGCCATGTCTGTGCATGTCGTGGGTGGCCAGCTGGCATCCTGCTCAGCAACCAACACAACATGTGTCATGCAGCGCAGGCTGTACTCACACCCTTTCATCATCATCAAATTACCAGATCAAGCCATAGCATCACACCCCTTGCCTGCATTTGCTGCTGCTGCACTCCTGTCTCTGCCAGGACGCTTGAGATGATGCCTGCCAGCGACCCGCTGCTGTCACCCACCTTCAACATCTGGCAGGTAGGGCGCCTGCAACCAGCACGTATGCTTGCAGAGCCAGAAACCTGGCTGCAGTGTTGGTTCAAACAGCCAAATGACGCATCCAACATGAGCATGCATTTAGCCTCGGGCTAGCCCCATCAGCAGGGCGTTCAACGCAACAGCATGCATTTTGACTTGCATTTTGACTTGCATTTTGATTTGCAAGGTGAGAAGCCGAATGCTTGAAGCATGCCATGCTGGCAGCTGCCATACAGCATGCGCTGCAGCAACTTGCGTCGGACTCCCAGATGCCGCAGGATGCTTGAGGCTGACCTTGCATGCGTGATGCAATGTTATTGCACACGCGGAGTGTGTGCTCGTATTTGAAACATGATGATGGCTTCTTCACTTGCTGACTCCGTGCTCATGTTGGTGGCTCATACCCATCTGCTAGATCCATCCTTAGTAAGGATGATGAAGATGGTGACAGGACCCACATGTGTTACTCTGTCACACTCCTGCTTCCTTGCAGGGTGGCGAACTGCTTCTCGCAACATCCAACAGCGCTACCCGCCGCCTGTCACAAGCAGGACAGCCAACGCCCCTTCACACAAAGAATGCCACAGCGGAGTTTGCGATGGACGGCACTGCTATGGAGGCCTCACAGCTTCGTAGACTACTGCAAAAGAACCAGTTCATGTTCAGCCGTGACATGGAAGTGCGCCCTGTAGTTGGTGGCGACTCACGCACTGCAGGGCCCTACACACGGCAGCAGGTGAGCAGCTTGGCACCTGCAGTTGGCAATTCTTCCCCCCTGTCGTGTGATTATTAGAGCTGTTGATGCTGGTTTGTACAGCATGCACATATCACAATGCAAGCCTTAGACCAACGCGCACGATTGTTTCACACACGCATACCGCTGCTGCTGCTGCTGCTGTGGCTGCTGTTGGTTTGCTGCAGGAACTGCATGATTCTGGCATTGCACTGGCAGACAAGAAGCGTAGGACCAGGCCAAGCGATCGCGATCGCGATTGAGCCACAGCAAGGGAGCGCAGACGGCCCTGCTCAAGTCACTTTGTCTGACGTGTTCAGAAGATGTCAGTCTTGAATGCAGTTTGTATGTACGATGTGTTGTGATGATATGCACATGCAAAGCTTTGGCTTTTGTTGGCAAGTGCGCAGCATTGACGTACACTGAACCCCATGGTGATACCGCTTGACAACGCATCTGACAGATACCCTATTTGTGCAGCACCGCTCGCTGCACGGTCTTGGTAGCACGCATAAGATGTTTTCAAATTTGCGTGATAGCTTTGCTGAGCGAGAATAAGCCACTTATATTGCAATTGCTGCTTGCATCATCCCCATGCATGAAGCTGTCACTCCTCATTGCTGCTGGCACCTTCAGTGCTGCAGCATGCGCATGCATCCTGTGGCGTACAGTCAAAAGCGGTCAACGCATTGACTAAGCTACGTGTCACTGCAAGACTGCTATGCTCAGCATGCAGATGGCATATGCATCATGCAAGATGAACTCTTTCTGCTCAGGATCCACAACCGCCCATTTCACGCTTGACTACTTGCAGCGTGCTGCACATTGCGTGCTTGCAGCGCTGTTTTTGCTGTTGGATTAACTGACATAGCTGCTTCAGGCAATGATTGCTGAGGCATGGAGAGGCGTTCCAAGTGTGTTATGTTGTGCCGGATGACTGAGGAATGGGTGATGGTACCCAACCAGTGGATCGATAGACCTTGACGATTGTTGCTGCCTTGTTGCTTGCTGTCGCTTGCTGTACAACACAATGCTTGGCAATTGATCAGTTACCTCGCTTGATGTGGCCGCTAGTTGACCGCAACTCGTGTGACATGGGTGATGGTGCCCATTGATGGCATTTGCACTGTCAGCAACTTTTTGATTGATAATGCTGCAGGGCGCCTGGCGCCATTTTGCTGGTAGCACGTTTCCCCTTGACCAGTGTGTTTTACGGTTTGAACACGGTAGATGTGACTGGCATGTGTTTGCTGGCTTATATGCTTGTCGTCATTGGCTGGCGACACTGCAGAAACACATGCAGTGCAACGCATGCACATCAATAGTTGTGGAGATGCCAAGTCAGCAGTACTGTGCTGTGCTATGAAAGTTGATTGGCTGCTTAGCAACTGTCCAAGTTATGGCATAGTTGAACTATGCTGCAGCGTGGCAAAGAGGCGCGCATGATTTGTTGCTACACTCACTGAATCGGTGCATTGAGTGCGCACAGCGCTGGTCGATTGCTGCTGCCTTGCCTTGTTTTGCGGCCGCAGCTCTGTTGCTGTGCATGCAGGCGGTTGGTGCCGCTTACAGTGTGCTGCAGCAGTCTCGCAAGTGGCCAGCGCCGGCTGTGAGCTTGCAGAACATGGCGGTGGTTCAGCTTGTAGTATGGAGCCCCCTGCAAGCCATGCACAGCGGCTGTGGTACCACCGGTGCCCCCTGACCCGTGCGGGCTGTACCGCTGTACCTAGTTCCTGATAGTATTGTTGAGTGGGCCCTACGCAACATCTAGCTAGCCCAGTTGAGTTGATTTGTGGTGGATCCATGCACGCGGCATATAAGGCATATGACTTGGCAGCTGTCTGTACCATGCTTCATGTTGACAGTTGTAACCTCTACACTCAAAGGCTGGCGGTGATCATGTCACGGCTCACCGGTTCAATGTTCAAACTGGCTGCAACTTCGCATCTTGCTTGCAGCTGTTCAGTTGTGGTCTGATGTGGGCAGGTCCAAACTCATCTGCATTCACTGGATGCGGTGCAAGTGTCACAATTGTGAGAGCAACCCAGTCAATCGCACTGGGCGCTGGTGCAGCCAGTTAGGTGGGGGACTTCTAGAAGATCTGGCACAGAAAACTCACGTACCGTTCTCAATCCAGATCTACCCACTTCTGTGTTTTCAGCACTACACCATGCTACTGGCTGACACACGAGCACTCTAAAGGAGTAAAAACACCGAAATCACGCCTGATTTGCGTGTCCCTATATCACGCAGCTGCCAACCTGACAGCGGGGAGCTCCTGCTTCTACGCTGCTAGGCATCCTCTTCGTCCGGTGTTGGCCTTGCATTGCACTTTTGCAAGCCTTTTGCGCATTTTACTCACTGTAACAAATTCTACTTATGACACACCTGCTCAGGCTTGTTCTCAGGCCTGGCAACCTTGGAACTCCAGCAGGCCTGCGATAAGTCGCCAGTGTATCCACAAACCACGATACTTGATGTCAAATAAAAGAAACAATCATGCTCGCAAGCGCTTTAAGCTGAGGCGATGGCAGTTGCATTGCGACCTGCTGGTTGCATTCCGGAATGACTCACTCAATGGGCTCGGTGGGAAGGCCTTCGGAACGCCGTCGCTGCTCTTATATGGGTCTGCTGCGTGCCTTGGGCACACAAACCAGCTCTGTCTGTGTGGTTTGCCTGCTGCGACTAGTGCTGAGCAACGACTGTCGAAGCAGTACTAGTGCCGTGTTGTACGGTCAATCAGGTGCACCACGTGGGGCCAGCAGGCATACGGGAATAGAGCAGAGCTTACACGATTGATTTGACTAGGCATCTTATCATGAGGCTTGCCACTGATCCCCATCAAGGAGCGACTGCTTGGCAGTTCAACCTGCAGCTGACACCTTCTGTCTGTTTCCTGCTGCAGATCTGCTGCATTCAAGAAGTTGTACCTTCCATTCACAGGCATCGCACTGTTCGTAGCGACAAACTGTCACCTTCAACAAACCAGGTTCACTCCTCAGGTATGTAAACAACCGCGTTGCATGATCACCCACAGTGGATCAGGGCAGGGCACTTGCAATCACAGAATTTGCATTCGCCGAGGCACGCCGTGCCAGACAGGGTCTGAGTGCACTGCACACACAACCTGCTCAATTGCAGTTGCGCATCCTACAGAACTGCATTTATAACACATCATGTCTGTCCACTCCTTGTCCTTGCAGGCCCCACGTCACCCCACCTCCAAGATGCGCTACTACATGACAACCCGCAGCCCGGGAGCCAGCCTGGCTGCAGCCTGTGGCCTGGTGCTGCTGTGTGCCCTTGCTGCTGCTCCTGTTGCGGAGGCTGGCCGCAGGTGCCCTTCTGGCCTGCTGTGCCCTGATGACGGGTGGTGGTGCTGCTCACCCCGGCGCGAGTCGTGCTGCAAGAGCGCTGCAAGTGGCGGCCCCTTTGGCAGGAGGCTCAGGTGAGTGGGTGTGCGGAGTGGCGACCGCCGCCGTTGTGTACATTTGTAAACATTACCCACGCCGTGGGCATAGTAAGCACATCCCTGTGATAAGTAATGCATCTTCATTTGTCAAGTTCCAAGGTTGCTGCCAGCAGGTCTTTTGCCGGCAACAGCAACAAATGTCAGTACAGTAACACGTACTCCACTCAATGTTGCGTGCAACCATGCTCCTCTGTCTGCCAAACATGTGTGTACAGTGCTCACATCATTCCTGCGGCTTTGGCTGCTGCTGCCGCTGCTTCCTGTGCTCAGGACCATTGAGATGATTCCTGCCAGTGACCCGCTGCTGCCACCAACCTTCAACATCTGGCAGGTGCGGCACTCCTGAAAGCTTTGCACACATACGTGGCACAGGTGCTGCTGCTGCTCATATAAAGCCACAACCCCTTGTGTATGCTCCTGATAGCGTACGCATGCCAGGCTTTGACCTTGCTGTCACAATGGCTAAGGCACCCACCATTGCCTCGTGCTGCCTGCAGGGTGGTGAGCTGCTCCACTCCACATCCAACAGCGCTGCCCGCCACCTGTCCCAAGACTCTCAGGACTCCGCAACCTCCGAGGCAGGAGATGATCAGGCCACAACAGTGCAGCAAGGCGCAAGGCTCTCCGCACGGATGGCCTCAGGAACCCCCGGCGACAGGGACGATCCTGCGATGACTGGTGATGATTCCAGCCTGGGACAGCTGCGAATGAACGGCACACCCACGGGCAGGGGTGTCAGGCCCACACGGATTACCGTGGAAGGCTTCTACGCAAGCAGGGACTTGGAAGTACGGCCTGGTGTTGGTGGTGACATACGCATGGAAGGCACCACAATGCCAACTATTCGGCCAGGGCCCTACACACGGCAGCAGGTGCGTAGCTCGGGACCTGCAGTGGGCGATTCTCCTTCCTTTGGTATAGTTCATAGCCTGTGAGCTTGGAGCTGTTGACGCTGACAGCAAAAAACAGCATGTACATGTGACTATGCAGGCCGTAGGCAGACGTGCATGATTGTTGTTCACGCATGCATGCTGCTGCTGGTGGTGGTGGTTTGCTGCAGGCACTGCGTGACGCTGGCATTACATTGGGAGACAGCCAACGGCAGACCAGGCCACTCAAAGACCAGGAGAAACGGCAAGGCAAGTGAGGCACAGCAAGGGAGCGCAGGAAGACTGCTGAAGTCACCTCGTTCTAAATGCAGACGATGTCACTGGCTGAGCCTCAAATGCAGCGCATATGCATGAGTTCTTATCGGTATCTAGCATGACATGTAGTCTTCGGCAGTTCTTGTCAAGTGTCAGCATTGAGTTCTGTGTTGCGCTTGTAGATGCATCTGAAAATTTACAACATACTCTATTGCTGCAGCGCAGCACAGCTTGCTGCATGTTCTTGCTGGCACCCATACTGTGCCAGTGAGAAAGATTTGGAAACTTTCATTGCATTACATTACAAGCTCCACTCAACCAGGAATGGTAGCCCAATCAGAGCCTGCGGAAGGCTCATAGGGGAGGCTCAATGTCGCATGATAGCTGTGCTGAGAGATGCTTGCTCTGCAAGAATAAGCCACGCATGTTGCTGCTTGGATTATGCTCATGAAGTTGTCACTCCTCAATGCTGCTGGCACACTCAGTGCTGCAGCATGCACATGCATCTTGTGGCGTACAGGCAAACAAAGCCGGCGCATTGACAAAGCTACGTGTCGCTGCAAGATATCATGTGCTGACAATGCTTCATATGCATTTCATCTGCTCAGGATCAGCATCATCCCGTTTTGTGCTTGTCCACTTGCAGCCTGCATGATGCGGCACATTGCGTGCTGGCAGCACTTCCTGCTGCCAGCTGGCAGCGTCATTGATAAGGCATGCAGAGGCGTTGATCTTGTGTTTGATGTTTGTAAGTGTGTTGTACCTGCAGTTGTTGAGTCTTGAGCGAGTGAGGTACCAAGCAGACAAACGATGCTGATTGTACATATTGTGCCATTGGTGCTTCAAGATGTCTCTTGCTGTACAAATACGTTGCTTGCCACATGTCTATCAGAAAGCCTCATCTGCTCAGTGAAGGGCAGAATCACTGCCTACATTGAGATTGTATTAGCATGGTATGTAGTGAATTTCATGCATGTAGTACATTTCATTGCCTGTAGTACTTTTCATTGCATGTAGTACAGTACATTCCGTGCATGCAGCCGCTGATTGAACATAACATGTGTGACGCGGGTGATGGTGCCCATTCATGATTGTTACACTGTCAGCAAGTTGTCCTTTGATTCTGCTACAGGATGCCTAGCGTCATTTTGTTACTACGGTAGTGCGTTTCCTCTTGACAAGTGTCTGTATGTCTGATCATCAGGTAGTACCTGGCACCTGTGTTGTACAGTGTACTGACTGAACTGGTTGCTGTCACTAGCAGATGACACTGCAGGAACACTGTTGACGTGCCATGACACTGCAGGAACACGGTTGATATGCCATGCCTGAGTACAACGCAAGCGGTTCAACATGATGCAGAGATACAATGTCATGCGTCATGTTATCCTGCATCGCTGTGCTGTTGTAGTTGATTGGCTACCAGCAAGTCAGCAACTATGCTGCAGCATGGAAATGAGACGTGTATGCCATACGAGGCTCATTGCCACACTCAGTGACTTAGAGCATTGAGTGCGCACAGCTCTCATCGATGCTCCTGTCTTGCAATGCTCAATGGCCACAGCTCTGCTACAGAGCATGCAGGCGTTTTGTGTCGCCAAAGTTTGCAGAGGGTGCTGCCGCAAATTTTGAAGTGGCTGGCGTTGGCCGTGAGCTGCCGGAAGACGGCGGTGGCTCAGATAGGCAGCTCATACTATGGGGAACCCCGCAGGCCCTGCACAGCGGTTGTTTTGCCCCCTGATCCATACTGGCTGTGCAGTTGTACTTGCCAGTGGTCCTTGCTGGTGCTGTTGTTTGGGCGGCACGCTACAGCGCGTCGGATTAGCTAGCCCAGTTCAAACTTTGAACGGTTCTAAGTTGAGTTGCTTTGTGGGGGATGGATGCACGAAGCATGGAGCCTGCGCTGTGCAAGGCATAATGGCTTGGCAGCTGTCATGCATGCCGTTTGGCTGGCAGCTGGGACTTCTGTGTATACGACAGCTGGCGGTAAATTGATCACCGTTGAACTCGGACAATCAGGTTTGCTTGATTTTGTGTACGGCCAGCCAGTAGATTTGCCCGCCTTGTAACAACCAAAACGATCACCGTTGATCAATCACCGTTGATCAAGTCCATGAACTTGCTGCAACGCTGCATCTTGAATTCAGCTGTTCAATCGCTGCCACTGATCCAGCGGAAGTCACAGTGGGAGATTCCCACCTCATTGGCAGTCACTGTTTGCGGGAAAACGGTCACAGTAGCAACATGACAAACCCCACTGGAGGCTGGTGCAGCCAGTTAGGCAGCGGAGTTCAGCACAGAGGACTTGCAGATTGTTCTTCACCCCAGGTGTACCGTCCTCGGTGTTGTCAGCAGTACACCCGTGCTGCTGGTAGATACGCGTGCACCGAGTAAGTATCAAATCACCAAAAGCTCATGAACTGTGTGTTTCATACATTCAGCTGCCAAGCGGACATGCCTGCACAGATAATGTCCTCAGGTCTGGCCAACCTTGGACGTCCAGCAGGCCTCCAATCAGTCGCAGTGCATCCATGCTGCACGATACTTGATGTAAGTCGACGCTATATGCATTCTCAGAAGAGCTTTAAGCCGGGGCGGTGGCAGTTGCAGTGCGACCTGCTGGTTGCATTCCCGCTTCCCGGATGATTCACTCAATGGGCTCGGCGGAAGGCCTTCGGAACGCCGTCGCTGCTCATATAAGGAGCTATTGCGTGACTTGATTGCAAGACTAAGACAGAGAAGTGTGTGCTGCGATTAGTGCTGAGCAAAGACTGTCGAAGCAGTGCCCGTGTTGCAGGGTGCAAGGTGGGGCCTGCTGGTCAGCAGGCATACGAGATCACGATCAGTGCAGAGCTCAAAGATAACGGCCAGGCATATTTTGCAATAAAATTTATCCTGGGCCCCAGCATGCAGCAACTGCTTGTCGAAACAACCACCAACCACCAGATCTGGTCAAGCTGCAGCTGACACCCTCTGTCTGTTTCCTGCTGCAGACGTTGTATACACCTTCTGTTCTCAGGCATCACACCGTGCGCTGTTACCTGCAACAAACCAGGCTCTCTCTTCAGGTGGGTATAAAACTGACTGCAGCTGCAGCCCATGCAGGCACATGCTGCTGTGCTTCGCACTTGCCGCCTTGATGTACAGCCACTTTGATCCATCTGGGTTGCTCGCCGGGCGATTGTGCTGCACTGTGCGCCGCATGCGGCTATGATGGTATGCAGAGTGTTGATGGCGAGAGGTGTTTGATGAGACCAGTTCAGCTGGATTCACAACATGTTTCTGCTGTGTCGGCCCACTCCTTGCCCTTGCAGGACCCCCGTCACCACACCCACACAATGCGCTATTGCATGACAACCTACAACCTGCCAGCTAGCCTGGCTGCAGCCTCTGGGCTGCTGCTGGCGCTGCTGTGCGCCCTTGCTGCTGCTCCTGTTGCGGAGGCTGGCAAGATGTGCCCTTCTGGCCTGCTGTGCCCTGATAGCGGTTGGTATTGCTGCTCACCCCGACGCGAGTCATGCTGCAAGAACATTGGAACCGGCGGCCCCTTTGGCAGGAGGCTCAAGTGAGTGGGTACGCGGAAGAGCGGCTTGTGCACATCTGCGCTGTTGGCAGGGCGCTGTCTTGAGCTGCAGCGCTTTTGGTGTTTAGGTCACGCACCGTGTGCACACTCCTGTCATCAAGCGCTATCATGTGTCCAAATCAGGTTTGCTGCCAGCACTGCTGAGGTCTTCTGCCAGCAACAGCAACATATGCTGGCGACAAGTACTGCACTGTTTGCCAAACATGTCTGTACAGTGCTCACATCATTCCTGCGGCTTTGGCTGCTGCTGCTGCTTTCTGTGCTCAGGACCATTGAGATGATTCCTGCCAGCGACCCGCTGCTGCCACCAACCTTCAACATCTGGCAGGTGCGGCACTGCTGTAAGCCTTATAAGGCTGTATGATTATACACACACGTAGCACATGTGCTGCTGCTCACGTGAAGCCATAACCCTTGTGTCAATGCTTACCAGCGTGCGCATAGCAGGCATTCCTGCTGCCACAATGCACAATTGCAAGTCATATGGCCCAGTTGTCTCCAACAGACCTATCTACACACTGTATTGCACACTGTGCATGATCATCATACAGAGCCTGGCTGGCCTACTGCTGGGGCACCCACCACTGTCTCTTTCTGCCTGAGGTGGGGGGCCTGCTAGTCCAGTGCTGAAGCCCTGGGCACACACGTCCTCTCAATCCATTTATTACGCTGGCGCTTGTCCCAGCGTAGCTCATTTACTCACTCACTATTGCTGCCTGCAGGGTGACGAGCTGCTCCACTCCACATCCAACAGCGCTGCCCGGCACCTGTCCCAAGACGATCAGGCCACAAGAGTGCAGCATGGCGCAAAGCTCTCAGAACGGATGGCCTCAGGAACCCCCGGTGACCGGGACGATCCTGCGATGACTGGTGCTGATACCAGCCTAGGAACGCCTGGACAGTTTCGAATGAACGGCACACCCACAGGCAGGGGTGTCAGGCCCACACGAGTTACCAAACCGGGCTACTACGCAAGCAGGGACTTGGAAGTACGGCCTGGTGTTGGTGGTGACATTCGCATCAGTTCTGGCTGAGAGAATACCAATGTCAGAGGCCAAATGATTGCATGCCAGCTGGCCTGTGTGGCGCACGAGTCGTCATTGCTGCAGTTGGCCACCCAATGTGGCCCTGCAATCCAAGTTTTGCTGTTTGAAGTGTTGCAACCAGACTTTTTGGGGTCCGCGCATTGAAGTTCACCATTTCATGAACGCATGTGAGGCACTACATTACATGTATCACGTACAGTGGTACTGCAACCCCGGGTTCTGATATGGTGTCACATTCTATCATGCATGCCAGTTTCGTCTTGTTGCGTCAGCTTCAATGTTATGCGCACACCATGGTTTGCATACGGCACTGTTGTGGTGGCACCCTCCGCGCTTCCATGCTTGAGCACACGCCGGTTGGCAGGACATCCTGCTTTTCACATCCTCGTCATCTTATTCCCCAAATTTTGCAAAGCTGTATGTTCCGTGGCATTGGAAGTGTATGTGCCACACACAAACGTTTTGTTGTCCTGTGCGACGTGAGTTTGCTAGTGCATGTAAGCTGACGTGCTGCATCTGCATGGTGCATGCCATGCAGTAAGTGGCAGTTGGTGTGGCAAAATTTCATGCATGCAAAGCAGAGTGCCGGCATCCAGGCATTTGGCCGTTACGCGTGTTGACCTGTGTACCTGGTTGCTGCAGTGGTTATGCATTTGGCTGGTGGGATGGTTGAGTGAAGGTGACCTCCGGGGTGATGGTGCCCCGGTACGGCTGTTGTAAAGGCTTTTGCCCGATTGTCCGCCTTGTAGTGGCATTACTTTTGACGCAATGTTTTGTTAATGTTTGCTTTGCTGAGCACACGCCATTGTAGTGCAGTCTGCGGCAGAGGCAGAGGCAAAATGCCTTTTTGAGCGTTGGGAGTGCATCACACGTACTACAAGCATCGAGCATGATGCCATGTGTGCATGCATCGACAGTGTTGACGCCTAAGACAAGAGGTTTTGCATGTTGTACACTGTATAAGTTGGGAGCACTTCCAAGCTTTTGCAGTTTTGATGCGATTTAGGGTGTTATTTTGTGTGCGACATGGGCTCAAGGTTGTTGACTGTGAGGTGCTTCTACAGTACATGCTAAACCCTTGATGACTTGTGGTACTTGCGACAAGCACATTGCGGATGTTGGCGCCCTGGGCGCAGTTCCAGGGTGCCCAAACTTTTGGTCCCTATTGGCCCAACAGGGCAGCCTGCGTAGGCATCATGCATTTCATGGTTTAGAGGTGTCAAGCCCCAACAATGCTGAGGCAGCACCAATTGGCAGGGTTGGTGTTTGGAGTGCTTAGAACATAACAGTACACCAGAGCCTAACGCAAGGCTACATGCTGCCATGATGGTGTGGTGTGCGTGTTGCCAGAGCAGCCAAGATGAAGAGCGATGCACTGCAACACTTTGTCACCTTGTTGTCATTGTTTTGTTGGACAATTGACTGTCACAGCGGCGTGACGCCGTGTTGAGAACTCTGTTGGGGGCATGCTACAGTGGCGTACGTTGCATGCAGTGCTCAAGGTATGTTGTCATGTTGAATTGTGTGT